>OY757271.1:3958118-4151118 GCA_963584085.1 Pyrausta aurata | reverse complement strand
TTGTTTTCAATATATAATATACTTTTTCTATTTCAACCTCAATTCGACCCCGTTCTTATTCGGTTAACCTTAAAAAGATAATCAACAGTGAGTAAAACAAACTTCTTAATTTTGTTTCAGGTAAAAATCAGCTTGCAGCCAAAACGGTCGGTAAAGCAATCGCAATCGGAACAAATGAAAGTCTCGCGAAGTTAAAGGCAAATTTTAAGTCGGTGAACGAAACGGGGCTACCCGAGTGTAGGAATTGCAAATCGACTCACGCTCAACCGAGCGGAAAGACAAGGATGTATTTAAATTAATTTCGACAAGTCAACAGCGAACCAGTAACTCAGGGGAATGGATTAACGGAGTAAGCAAACTAGACTTTGTAACGATATGTTTAGAACAGCTTAGATGTGTTTGATTAAGTAGCGCTCGTAACTAAAATTGAGAGCTTTAAGGGATTTGCTGAGTTGAATATGTGTCCAGAAAGTTGCTGTGATGCTAACCTGTTTACAACTTCTCTTACCCACTAACCACACCAATGTTTTAAAACTAAATAAGAAAATAAAGCACTAACTGACTTACTTTTTGAGCATGTTTTAGGCCCGGTTGCGTGACCGATAGTTAGTGATTAAGAAAAAATACCATAACAAATGTCTGAATTGCGATTTTAATGAAAATTGGTAAATGTATATATTTTTTCAAAACACGCACAATCGTTAATATTTAACCGCTGGTAACGACACATGACCATTAGTTAACTTTCGATTATACAACCGGGCCTAAGTTACGATGCATCTCTCATCTAAACATTCTTACAAATATTTGATTTACTTAGTTACTTATTTACTGTATCAGTTATTCGATGTCATATTTCAGTTTGAGCTAAAGAAAAAAACCTTAATACTATATAACATACTAAAAAAAAATTAATTTGTCCCTTTTGATATAGTGTATACAATTAAGTATACTGGACAATAAAAAAATATCAAATATCTGCGCAGACTTAAGCCACTGATTCCCCTGGCATTGTGCAAAGAGCCAGGACAGCGCTTATCAAGGAGGGAAACGATACAACATGGCCGAAATGTGGGTCGGCTGTCAAATTATACCCATACAACGAAAACAATAGCAACACAGGAACACTGGCTTTGGGAGCGATACTGATATGAGCACAAAAAGATAGGTATTCTGTTAATTATTATAAAAAAAATAAAACAAATGCAGCATCTGTTTGAAGGGCCAAAGGCAAGATGAGACATAAGTTTGGGGATCAACAGACTGTCTAAATAATGTTTTGTATCAATCATGAAATCAACACTTTCTTTGCATTTTTATTAAAATATAATTTTAACTAAAAACCTACATAAAAAGCAAGTTTTATCTACAATAAACGGGAATTACCATCTTAAAAGTAGGTAGCTTTATAATAATGAAGAATACCTAACAAAAAATCTAAGAATTAAGTACAAAGAACTGACCAAAGTTTCATGTAAATCTTTCATCTTCATTACACCCCTTTGTTAATTTCCGAGCATTGTCTATTTGACGACTTTTCTTCTAAGCACTTCAACGAATTTGTTCCGTTTCCTTTTTTATTTTTCGAGGAAATTTCTGAAAGAGCGTGTTCAGTGTTATAAATGGAAAAAGAAGGATTTATTCCTTTTTTAATTTTCGGATAGTCATTAAATAACATTATATTATTCAAATTTAACATAAAGTTTTATTCAATAACATAGCAAAGAAAGCAATTTATGCAGAGGATCTTTATAATAATGATTTAAATAAAACTATTTACAAAAAGAACGGTGCGTTCGTCTCTGGCCCACAAAATATTAAACACTTTTCAGATTTTCTAGAGTTCTCTCTAGCAGATCGAAAAGTGAAATACAATCTGTTCTAAGTGGTGTAACAGTCTTAACGTTGGCTTCTAGTCTAAACACACACACAGTTCCAGAACAAGTCAACATTGCTGATTAATGACCTAGGCTCGGCAAAGAAAAGGTCTGTGTCATATAAACCACCCGTTTTGAACCTTCATAAGCCTTGGGTAGGCGAATGGGACCATCTGTAGGCGGATAGGACAATCTGGATAAATTAAAACCTACTCTCAAAGAACGTAGGTAGTCGACTACTAACCTTCTTTGACAGAAATGATAACAACTACTTGAAACTTTGTGAGAACATAAAAATATCGAAAAAAACGCACTGGCTGCATTTAGGAGGTATTCGTAGACTTGATGTCATTGTTCTGTTAGTAAATAAATACAATAATATACTTACTCCAAGCATTTTAAATATGTTTTCTGTTTTTTACCCACCGACTCAAAAAGAGGGTTTTTATAATTATAATTTTGAGCGCTCCTAAAAGAACTAGTTTTTAAATGTAATATATTGAAGGTGTAGACACACCTGCACTGCATTATGTCATATTTTATGAATAAAAACAAAATAAAAGTAACTACAGCATTGAATGTTTTTTTTTAAATGTTAATTACTTACATTGCGAAAGCATTTATCATTAAAACTTTTCGCAATTATCATTTACCATTGTTTATTCAAACTAAAGCTATGAGTACATTAGTGATTTGCCACCAGTAATAGTTGGCGGTGAAGCTAATAAATAACTATAACAATTATGTAAATCACAGCGTTCGTTAAATAAATCTATAGCGAATGAAATATGTTGGCGTCGGACGCTATTTCGGTCGTACTAAATCGTAGCGTTTGATAGTTGCTGAGCTAAACTCAGATTTAGTGCATTTGTGACATGTCCTATAACCCGTGGCACAGTGTTTTTATGACCCTCATTTTGGGACAGCCCAACTTTATTACATGATCGCATAGAGAAATATATTACTAACGTAAGACTTCAACTCCCACTAGCCTCGCTATCATAGTTTACGAGAAAATGCGATCTGAATATAAATACCGGTAAATTAGGATTTTTTTAATTAAATTCATATTTCTTTTTCTATGAATGTTTAATAAATTTCTACATAGCAGCCATAAAGGCCTGCTATAGAGTAAATTTATAAACCATGCACGGTGAAGCTACGACGTCACCATCTCATGAAAATCTCAAATATTACAAAATGAATTTTATTTTTTTGTAACAAAAGTATTTAGTATTAGCAATTTATTTTTACTCGAAAACATAGCTACCTATATGAACTACTTCCACAAAAAAAAACGATTGCTAATGTCATGGAATTGTGGACATATGAATTTTTAAAAAAGTACCGGTTTGGTTACCGGTATTTGGTCAAAGTTCTTAATGGTACTTTTTAGCAATAGTAAGAACAATTCTTTGTGGCAGCATTGCATTATGCAAAAACTACGGCTTAATTTTTTAAATAGTACTTTATTTATTTCTCTTCTATTTAATTAAAAAAAAAAAACAATTGTTGTTCGTTAGTCTCGCAAAAGCTCTCAAACGGCTGGATCGTTTTGTATAAAGAACTTTAGTATGTATACATCACATAATAATATGACACCTGATGGTCATATCTATCTAATAATGATGTTTTTGATCAGCGCATTATGAAGGCAGGTACAAAAACCGCCCCCCCCTTGAATGTCATATTTTTTCTTTTTATATCTGAATCTGAAAGCGGTTAACAAAACACACATACCTACCAAGTTTCAGCTAAGTGATAATAATAGTTTCAGAATAAATTAGCTGTGACATACGGACGGACAGACAGTTATAGACAGATAGACTCACGGCACCCTATGCACGGCTACGTCTCAGTGCCGCAAAGGCTAAAAAGTCTTCGCAGTTTTATTAAGTGTGTCGCTCTACTTTTTACCGAACCCGCACAGGCCAGACGTGATCTTTGGAGCGATAAAGCTTCTCTGCCTACTCCCTTTGTCCCACTTGCCGAGAATCTCCCTCCTGGACATGATCTACCATGGCCGATCTGGAAGTCCTTTAACAGGCTTCGGACTCAGGTTGGTCGAAGTAAGGAGAACATGGCCAGGTGGGGATTTTCGGCAAGCTCCGATGTGGACTGTGTTTGCGGTGCAGTGCAAACTTCTTCTTCTTCTTTTTGTGTCGACTCTGGCGTTATATTTTTGAGGACCAGTACTCGGCGACTGACAAAGCGTTGTCAGTAGCGTTGTACAGGTTGCAAACTATGGTACACTTAACATCGTGCCCGGCCTGCCCCAACACCTGCACGCCAACGGATTAAATGAACTGCAGTCGATTTGCAATACAAGTGGCTGAATTCTGGGCTGCTACGATATAATTTCTCGTGTTCCATCGACACGCTAAGAAGAAGAAAAACTTGACGAAACTATAAGGGTTCCGTTTTTTGCCATTCGGCTATGGAACCCTAAAAACAGAGAATGACGTCATGAACAAACAAATAAGTTTCCACATAAACCTGTACGATTTTGTCAAAACAGGTTTTTATGACACGAACATTTGTAAAAAACTGTCGTATTTTTCATCACTGAGCATCAGTGTGCAACTACATGTGGTGTCAACAATAACATAACATAATCTCTAGTAATTTCAAATAGATAACAATGTAGTATTCAAGGATGCGTACAAAAATGTAACGCGTCTTATCGACACCAAATGTACCTAGTTGATGATGAAAATACGACGACATGTTTTACAAATGGTCGTATCATAAAACCTGTTTTGACAAGTTCGTATAGGTTTATGCGGAAGCTTATTTGTTTGCTCATGACGTCATTCCCTGTTTTTTACCTGTCTTCCTGAAATTTCTTCACATTTTTTAGTACACGCACAAAAACAGGGTAAATATCTTTAATTATTGTTTTTTTTTATATGCGCATTATGATGATAATGCGCTGATCAAAAGCATCATTATTAGATAGATATGACCATCACAGGTGTCATATGTGATGCATAAATACGCTGTCGGCAGCGGTCCGGAGCAGACGTGTCGCTAGTAAAATTTCGAAAAAAAAACAGTAGTCAAACCAAAATGAACTTTACACAAAACCATTGAGAACATACTATCAAGTGCTAGTGAAAAAGTGAGTAACAACATTTTAACGCACAAGCGCGCCGAAACAAGCTTCTAAGAAGATAAGTATTACTCGTCTCGCTTCCTCATCGATCATCTGGGTTAATATACTCACTCGATCCTTTAACATCTACGAGCGAACACGAACAAGCGCGATGGCCGTACGTCGATCCCCAACTAAGGGTCCAATTACGTATGGCGATAGTAACGAAGCAGTGGTGTTCTCGGAGTCTCGGAGTGATTCACAACCGCAACTAAGAGAACTAAGTCAGGCGGAGGATGAAAGCAATAATGTTTCCCTGCGTAAGAGGAAAAAACCTGATGATGATCTTTCCGACAAATTCGATAGATTCGAGAGTAAAATGATGTCAATGCTTACTAATATGGCTAAGGCGCAAACAGATAAATTGGACCAAATTTCGCTACAAGTATCGGGAATCATGGACCAGCTAACACAAATCAAAACTACAACCGACCAACTCTCGAACGAACAAAATAAGATTAAGAAAGAACTAGCCAGCATTGAAATCTCGAAAAATAATTTAGAGGAAAAAATGAATGAACTCAAAACCGATCTTGAGACCTTGAAGACTTCAAGTGAACACAATAAGCAATCGATAGATACAAATAGCCAGGAAAATATATTTACTGAAATTATTGATCGGTTTCAGAGAGAGAAAAACGTAATCTTTAGTGGTATACAGGAAATAAACTCAAAGGACTCAGCCAACAGGATTGAACATGACAAACAAGAAATTATAAAAATTGTAAGAATGGTTGATCCTCACTTTTCGGAATCAATAAAATGTTTCAGACTGGGAAAATACGATATAAACAAGAATCGCCCCATAAAAGCGTGCTTTTCTTCCTCTGAAATAGCAAAATCAATACTACGAAATAGAGAACGCATCAATAAAGAGGCGAACAACATAAAATGCTACTCCGATCAAACACAACTACAAAAAGAAGTGTTATTGAAATTACGCACTGATCTACAGAAAAGAACACAAGATGGAGAAGAAAACTTAGTAATAAAATATATAAAAGGTGTTCCTAAGATAGTAAAAACCACTCCAAAAAACTGATCGAAAGCTCAAAACAGAATAAAGAAACACCGATGATCACTTATCAGCTATCGGATACGCACACAAATATCATCAATAACCCTAAATCAATGAAATGCTTATACCTTAATGCACGGAGTCTTGTAAAAATTGGCAAACTGGACGAACTAAGATGTATTATACAAGCAATCCCTAGCACTATACACCTAATCGTACTGACAGAGACGTGGGTAAAAAATGAATCTGACGCCAGAAATTTAACCCTAGTAGACTACACACACTACAATAATTATCGAAGTAACATCAAAGGAGGAGGAGTCTGTATATACGTTCATACTAGTATTGGTCACCACTTCATTGAAGACCTACAAGAGAATGATAATCATTACCTTTGGATACACCTTAACAAATTTTCGGTAGATATTGGTGTTGTCTATAAACCAGGCAGAACAAATGATAAGAACTTTTTAGAGACATTCGAGCCTCAACTACAGAGACGAAAACGGGCGATCGTGTTTGGGGATTTCAATTATAACTTACTGAAGAAGAGTCCAGAAACCACAAACTACAAGCTCATGCTGCAAGAAAACGGTTACAAAATACTAAATAAGATCAATAGCATCTATTGTACCAGACAAACCCCCATAACTAGGACAATTCCAGATCATGTCAGTACTAACCTAAAGAATAATAATTTTCACTTTGCTATTGTTGACTCGGCGATGTCTGACCATAAGCACATCTACTTAGAAGTACATAAATACACACCTGATGCTAAAAAAAAGATAACATACAAAACCATGAACTATGAAAAACTGTACAAAAATCTTGATCAAATACTTGATAAAGATCTTGACCTAAAGTACTGGCAACTAGAAGATAGACTGATTGAAGCTATAAAAAAAAGTATGATCTCTAAAACAAAAGTACAAAACCCACCAAAGTCTGACTGGATCAATAAAGACATTATGGAGGCAATCTGCAGAAGAAACAAGCTATTGAAAGCTTACAACACGATAAAACACGCGGAAAAGGAAAATCATGAACTAGAAAAAGATTTAATGGAAGCAAGACAGGAAGTACGAAAAAAGATACAAGATGCAAAAAGTGCACATTATCTTAAGGCGTTTAAGAATTGTGATAAAAAGCCACTTAAAATGTGGCAACTAATAAACACCTTAAGTAACAATAAAATCAAAGGCACCATGGCCCCATCAAAACTTATAACTGGCTCTACTTCTTACACAGAGGTATTCGATATATGTAACTGTTTTAATTCGTTCTTTGTTGGTGTAGGCTCTATTCTGGCTGACCAAATCCCAAAAGGATATCGTGATGGTGATAGTTGCGGGGATGTAGGTTGCACTTATTCTGATCCTTCTTACAAACCAATGTCGAAGCTCTTGGTCTTTGTCCCTACTAACGCAGATGAAGTTAGTAAGATTATAGACAGCTTAAACCCCAATACGACAACTGGTCTCGATGGCATCTCTTGTAAAACTCTGAAATGTATCAAAAACCTTATCACTGATAAGCTTTCAAACGCCATTAATGACTGTCTTAAGTGTGGCTATTTCCCTGACTCGCTCAAGGTCGCCAAAGTCAGCCCCATATACAAATCTGGCAATAAGACCGAACCAGGTAATTATCGCCCCATCTCAGTTTTACCAGTCATATCAAAAATTTTTGAGAGAATTATATTCAACCGGTTGGATAGCTATTTAACGTCCATAAATTTCTTGTATGAAAAGCAATATGGTTTTCGTGCCAAATCCAATACCTTATCTGCATGCATAGATCTTGTCACTAACCTAAAATGTAAGATAGATCAGAAGCAAATAATCCTTGGTGTATTCATAGACTTAAAAAAGGCATTCGACACAATTAGTCACAAACGTCTTCTTCAAAAACTACTACGTATTGGAATTGAGAACACTGCTTTAAAAATGTTTGAGTCCTACCTTTCTAATAGACATCAAATTGTTAAAATTGGTAATACTCAAAGCTCTTCTGAACAATTAACGTTTGGGGTACCTCAGGGGTCTATACTTGGGCCTCTCCTTTTCCAAATATATATCAATGATATTAAAAATTTAGGTCTTTCTGGAGACGTCACACTTTACGCCGACGATACTTGTCTCTTTTACTATGGAAAAGATATAGAAGTAATTGTTAGTCAGGCTCAATACGATCTGCAGAAATTACATGTATGGTTCCAAAAAAATCTACTAACTATTAACATCAACAAAACACACTACATGTTTTTTTGTGCAAAAAACAAACCAATTCCAAACTATCCACCATTACATATTAACGACGAACCACTGACTGAAGTAAAATCCGAAAAGTACCTTGGACTCATTTTAGATAAACACCTAACCTGGAAACCCCAACTCGAAAAAATTCGTTCAAAATTATCAAATTTGATGGGTGCACTACGAGGTTGCGTACGATGCTTTCCTAAAAAAATAAAATACATTATATACAATTCTCTTATAAAGTCTCATCTTACGTATCTTGTAGAAGTGTGGGGTTCAGCCGCTAAAAGCAACATAAAACTTATTCAAACTGCGCAAAACAAAATTATAAAATTATTGTTTCATTTTGACTTCCTAATGCCAACAAAAACTGTTTTTCAAAGAACTAACTTAATGACTATTACTCAAATATATAAGTATCAGACATGCATACTTATAAGAAAGATACTTATGAAGGATATACATTCCCAAATTGTATTCTCAAAAAGGTCGCAATATCAATCAAGGCAAATGAGGAATGGGAACAACATCTGCTTATACGCACCCCGCACAAATTACGGTGCCAAAACCATCTTAAACGAAGGTGTAAAAATATACAACAACCTTCCAAATGATATAAAAGAAATAAAATTGCCAGCTCTTTTCAAAAAGAAACTTAAATATTATATAATGAATAAATATTAGCAATTTTTATTATTATTTTTAATATAATCGATAAATAAATTTAAAATTTTATATAATTAATAGATACCAATAATTTCATTTATTATTCATGGTTATACCTAAATGTAATGCATTTATTGTTTTACAATAACAATGTTTTTAAATGTGAAATAATAATATTATGTTACCTAATAATAAAACTTTTGAACAAGAACACATTATGCACTTAAATAATAAAATGTCATAGTTTTCATTATAATATGTAATCGATTAATTTGTATTAATGGCAATCATTGTATCTCTAATTGAATTAGGATTCATTTTACGATCACTTTTTTATAAAACTCGTATTTATAATTAGTATCTATCCAATTGTAATTGAACGATGTCGACACGTAATGGGTCTGCTCACTGTCCTTGTCGCGCGTAGCGTTGAGTTACGCAGCAACTTGCTAACTTGTTGGGAATACCCACTTTTTGTTTTTGTTAAACGATTATTTTAATTGTTTTGTAACTTTGTTATTGGTAATGAACTGCTCCCGTTTTTCCGCTCCGCGTATATTTTAAATTTTAATAAGTAACTAGTGTTTCTCAATGTAAGTGAATTGTTTTCTGTTTTGAGGAATAAATGTCTTAAACCATAAATACTAAAGTTCTTTATACAAAACGATCCAGCCGTTTGAGAGCTTTTGCGAGACTAACGAACAACAATTGTTTTTTTTTTATTAAATAGAAGAGAAATAAATAAAGTACTATTTAAAAAATTAAGCCGTAGTTTTTGCATAATGCAATGCTGCCACAAAGAATTGTTCTTACTATTGCTAAAAAGTACCATTAAGAACTTTGACCAAATACCGGTAACCAAACCGGTACTTTTTTAAAAATTCATATGTCCAAAATTCCATGACATTAGCAATCGATTTTTTTTGTGGAAGTAGTTCATATAGGTAGCTATGTTTTCGAGTAAAAATTAATTGCTAATACTAAATACTTTTGTCACAAAAAAATAAAATTCATTTTGTAATATTTGCGATTTTCATGAGATGGTGACGTCGTAGCTTCCCCGTGCATGGTTTATAAATTTACTCTATAGCAGGCCTTTATGGCTGCTATGTAGAAATTTATTAAACATTCATAGAAAAAGAAATATGAATTTAATTTAAAAAATCCTAATTTACCGGTATTTATATTCGGATCGCATTTTCTCGAAAACTATGAAAGCGAGGCCAGTGGGAGTTGAAGTCTTACGTTAGTAATATATTTCTCTATGCGATCATGTAATAAAGTTGGGCTGTCCCAAAATGAGGGTCAAAAAAACACTGTGCGTGGGAATCATAAGTTATGAGTATAAAAAATGTTTTGAAAGCTCTATCAAAAGGCGCAAGTCAATGATTTCAGAATAATAATGACCTAGTTCTTATTTTAGACTTGTTTATCAAAGCAGGTAGGTACAAAAGTTTGTGTTTACTTATGTGAATGCAAATAAAACTATTTTAAATTATTGATTTAGCAACTGAATAATTAACCAAGTAATAATAACATCGCTGAAAGATTTATTAATGTTTAGCGTGCTACAACTGTGATGTGCAAAAATCATTGCGCTGTCATACAAAATTAATTTTTCACATGTACCTACAAAAACAGTGCGACACAAACTTTCTCCTTGTTTGTTTGACCGTGATTTATTTTTAAACTGTTATTACGTCGATTACGTAAAGTTATATGTAAACGGAATTTCAGTATTTCCCGGCATAATGAAGTGCCAAGTGGACGCGTCTGTTTGTTTATAATAATTTTGTTCAATTTATATCGCACGCAGACAGAAGACTAATAGTCATGATCTTACGCTTTTTGAATTATATTTGCGGCTCATTAATGTAATTTCAAATACAGCGAGTTAGTTGTTCAATAATTATTAAAGTTTAAAATTGAAAAGCAAAATTAGTATTAATAAATATGAATTTTAATCAAATAAATAAACCTTCTGTATATCTTAGTAAAGTTACTGTGTAAATGGCTTATCAATGAATTCAGCTTTCGGGTAAAACTTAAAACTATATTCAGGCTATGTACCTACATCCAACAAAAAAACGCTTTTGGACTAGACATGTTGACACTCAGATTGATATTAAGAATGCTCTTACTATTGTTATTTAAAGCAATAAAAATTTAGAAGGGTCATACATTTTACTTCACAGAGGAGTCCAGTTTTAAGTTCTAGGTAATAAATTGCAAGAATGTAAACTCTTTTCATCTTATACTTGACCGAGTTGAAGCTGAAACACGGATGCACCAGATTGTATTCCGTGGCATCCGCCGCGTTCCTACAAAAATATATTTTCGTCTAATGACTCTTGAGTAGGTGGCTGCCAGAAATATTTTGTGATGAGCATTTTTATGCAATTTTTCAAGGTCTGCAGGTGAATTTGGATCAGTTTTTTAGAGCTGATTGATAGTATGCGTTTTCGACGATTGTTTTTATGAAGTTAAGTATAGATAATTTAATTCGAATATCCAAAGTGTTTATGTTTTTTTTAAATTTATTTACCAATAAAAACAATACACATTCAACAATTCGATGACATAGCTTTTAAGAAACCACTTAGGTTTGAGCTAAAGCTAAGAGTTTGCACAATTTTTAACAATTAAAATTATTATTTGACTAAATTAACATTTGATAGTGCTTATGTAGTGTATTTTTTGTAAAGGACAAAAATACCTACTATGAGTCATAGATTTTGTAAAAATATTAGTTTCATCTAATTTTTACTTGTTTGTTATTAATAAAATAAAAAATAATAAAAAAATGGTGTCTATATAATTTTCAGAATTGACGTTGTTATATAGTAAGAATACCTCCATTCCAGAGCCATGTTAGTCAAACATGAAAAAGAAGAAATGAAAATAGTACTTCTTAGTTTTTATACCACACGGGCAATATCGTCAATAAAGACATATTTTTTAATAAAATGCCTATTTTTATTAAAGCGCCTGTATTTTTTTTGGCAGGGCTTTTCATCACAGAGCTTTGGGAGCTTCATTTGATGTTCACAAGAGCCTGTAAAAGGTATTTTAAAATGGATGAATGTGAACCCATACTGCGCACCCATCACAGACGGTTACCCGATACAAAGCGATAAATGTGCCCTTGATAATAATATTGTCTATGAAAATTGAGCGTTTTTACAGGCGTTACATTTTCAGTGGAAATAAGGAAAAAAATATCGAGCAATTCTGTGAAGGCTCGCCTAATTTGTTTACTCGTGCCTGCCTGAAATATGGCTAAATTGGTTTTGTACTTTATAAAAATAGACGATAAGGTTTTATTTCATATTTCAAAAGTGTGGCATAGTAGATAAATAATTAAAACTATCTGTTGTACGTGACTTCGTTCGCGCAGACTTGATTGAAACATTCACATTATATTATACGACTCAGTATAACAATAGGCAAGGCGAAAGATTTTGAAATCCTCTTCCGTAATGCAGATAACCATCTACTGTTTACAACAAAACCTTTATTTCGGTAATAAATTTAAGATTTTGGAAATTTAAAGCCATTTTTATAATCATTTTTAAATATTGCGCGAAAACAGCTCGCTGTGTCATGGCGTCGTATGTGACGTCATACTTACGTAAACGTGAAATTTGTTTACGCGCAGCTAGACAGCAAAGGAAACAAACACTGCGTATTTTTTTGTGTTAAAAATGAATTCTAAAGTTTATAAGTGGTTTGCAGTGCCTCAGTGCAAAAATACATCAATAACGACACCCAACAAATTTCACGTTTACGTAAGTATGACGTCACATACGACGCCATGACACGGCGAGCTGTTTTCGCGCAATATTTAAAAATGATTATAAAAATGGCTTTAAATTTCCAAAATCTTAAATTTATTACCGAAATAAAGGTTTTGTTGTAAACAGTAGATGGTTATCTGCATTACGGAAGAGGATTTCAAAATCTTTCGCCTTGCCTATTGTATGAAACCCTTATGTAAAGAAACACTAAAGTTTACGGTAGGCATAGGTCGTCGAAAAAATAATTCATCTTACAAAATCGGGGTAGCGTAAATCTTCATAATATCGTAGTGTCACGTAGCAGTTCAGTATTATTTACTTTATCCTGTTTTAGCATGTGGCAGTTCCGTCGCAAACCTCCAGCTAGCCATAAACCGTGTCAGACAACAGACTACAATGTAAATACTATCAGCCGGACCGCGTTATGACGGCCCATCAAACTTAACGGCGTCGTTACAGTGATCAATAAAGCTATTTGAGTGAGAAGCATGCCTTTACAGCCGGCTAACAAACGTGGCCTAATAGTAGAAGATGACCTTTGAAACTTACGTTTGGGTAAGCTGTTATGACTTTACAGGGTGTAAAAAAGTATGAATCAAAACAAAAGCTTTCAGTTGATTGTAGGGTGAAAGAAATCGATTACGTTACTATTAGTTTTTGTCAATCCGGTATTTAGTATTATGGCAGATACATAAATATTATGTCAACTATAACTACTATTTGATGGTGCCGCCTAAGACTGGCTCTCCTGTCGTCATAAGTATAAGATGAATAATATATTCGTACGTAACCATATTTCAAACAAACTCTTTCTACGATCATTCACAGTTTCACCATAGGTACTTAAGTATGGTACCAACAATGGTACCAACGTAGAAACTTGCGGGAAACCCAATAATACCATCAATCGCAATCAAACGGCTGGCCTCAAAACGTGCGTAAACGTTCATTCAGCTTTAACAACAAAAATAGCAGCTTTCTTATAACTCGGCCCATCTGACGTAAAGACGATGCAAATAGCAAGGTAAAGATGACTCATTATCTCCAAATGTTTGTTGATTACACAAAGGTTTTATTATGAGGATCGTGTGCGCGCAAGCTTCCATACAATAAGAGAAAACGTTTTCCACCCCTTAAACGCTATCTGATTCTGTCATTTTTTTTACATGTTATAGATATTTTGAAAAAACTATGCTCGTACTTTTTTTAAAATTTTGTATTTTACAGAAAATATGAATCTAAACATTTACTTTTTTGACAAAAAAATCTCTTTGGAATTTTGACAATTTTTAACTTTTTTTTAATCAAGCTTTAATAAAAAAAATCAAAGCGTTGTTCAGGATGTATGAAAACGAATGAGACCAAATTTGTCTCATTCCATAAATGTTTACGGGTAGGAAAACGTTTTCCCCCGCAAGCATATTTCGACCGTTGGCGTTGGAAATGTATGAAAACTCGCGCTGCGCTACCTGCACACGGTCCTCTTAAAAGATCTTCATAAAAAAAACGTATTTTTAGGCACTTGTACTTTTTTTTAAAACAAAGTTGCCAGTGACATTTTGTTTAATAAAAACCTTCAACTTTGCCTGCGCATAAAAAGTAGGTAGGTATACTCGTGTCGATCGGAGCACTTACTTTTTCTTGGCCGAGAACGACGGTAGAAAAACTTTTTAATTTGACTGTAGTCGCGTTCCCATAATGTTATTGTTCCAACGCGTGAGTTAGTACGCGACAGATGCGCGCGCATTCCAGATGGTCATCGGGCCCGGAATAGACCGTCGCGGTTAAACACACAAAAACGTGTTCGTCGAGGAAAACATTGTGAATTTAGAGGTTTAAAAAAATCTTCATAACGCCACACCATTGGAAAAAGTAGGTAATGGTCCTACAAATATACAGGGCGTCCCTAAAGTGCACGTCAGTCGACATTGGCTAAAGATGGCTTAGAGCCTTAGAGCTTAAAACTTTTGGATAAAATTAAAATCATTTGGTTAACATTCAATTGCAGCTTTATCAAGAAATCATGCATTGATTTTCTTTATCCTGTCGTTTGAATCATCAATAGGTGCTATTCATATTCGTTGACTCAACTTAATCATTCAGTTTCACCGTGAAATCATAGCAATAAAAAGCTGTTGCAGGCACCTTAGTGACGGCTGTCATCTTATTTTTACGAGCATATAAAATTATTCATAAACTAGTTAATATAAAGAGGTGTCGACACAGCTTCGACGCAGCTGTAGCCGTAAATAACCGAAGTCCTCTGAAGAACTAATGACTATAACTCATCCCATTTATATTTAGCCGAAACATCTTTAGCCTAAACATGCTTAGAAATTCGAAGAGTACGTTTCCGCGATTTACTCACAATATAATGTGTCTAAAAATAATGTGTTGTTTAGAATAAAACTCCTTGTACATATGACAATAATATTTTAAACCGTCATTTGGCAAGTTTCCCAATGTTTGACGGAACAAAACGTGGCGTGAAAACGATGTTTTTTAATAGTTCCAATCATGGTTACGTCATTTTTGGGTAATAAGTATTTGTGTCACGAAAAAGTTCTGATTTTTTCATGTTTTTTTTATTTAGTGTTTATGAGAACGAGTAATTTTAGCAACGGCTTTAATGTTATTTTTTCATTTATTACATCTATTTTCATAATATTACCTAGCAGAGAAATTTCAATACTTTTATTGATTCAATTGTTAAAACAATACTGCCATTGACTATTTTGTTTAGTGATTTATTTAGTACCAAAGATGTTTAAAATGTTGCCCGAGACCAAGCCCCAAATCTTATTTGCGAAAACCAATATTTTGTGTAATGATTTTGGGACTAAAGTATTGCGAATCGTTTGTATTTGCTCTAAAGAGAAAATCTGCTTTTGACAGTCGCAAATGAAGTGATTGCCGCTGGTACACTCAGCACCAAAAATACACCACAGTTTTTGGGGACAAAGGTTCAAAATTGGATATTTCAGGAACGTTGTTTGCTCTATTCCGCATAATTAATGTACATGTTCCGACTAAACAGAGCTGATTGACACTGCAATTCCCAATTTAATGCCACAAACAAATGCTTTCGTTTGCTGTTTTCCGGCACACAAGGTTTTTGATTAAGCATTTTATTGTAATCTTTCTTTGTTGTGACTTCATTAAAGTTTCCGTTATTTTTTTGTTAAGTAAATAAACATGACCGTCAAAAACGAAATATTTTAAATAAGTAATTCAGCTTTTCTAATATAATACTATAGGTACTACATGAAAAAGTCGTACGTACATTTCAAATATGAGTTAAACTTTACCCTATATACTTGACCGGTTCGATATTTTTTTTCGCATAAGGCCGTAATATGAATGGCATAAATAATTCTTTGGCATAAACACCGACAGCGCCGTGCACTCAGCCCCTGAATTCTACGAGATCACAGTATATGTGAAAACAGTAGTCATAAAGTCGATGCATGACGATTATCTTCTGCGAAAAAATAAACTTAAGAAAAGTGTTCATTATTCCTTTATTTTTGATAGAATCGCACAACGTAACAAAGTCGTAGGCATCAGAATTATGCTTATGCTTTTAAGTCTTAAATAATATAAAAAACTTTATTATTATTAAACAGCTTAGGATTCGTGCATGAATTGGCTTTAGCAAACAGCATTTTTTATCTTTGTAATATAAGTACTAATGTAAGAGTACATGCAAGTTATGAAACATTTGTTGCCAGTTTGTTACCTTTCTAAGACTATGCTGACTAAGCTTATCAATTTTATCATTACCAATTTGGCAACCTTACGTCTGATCAAAAAACATAGCCGATATCATGCGTAGGCTCAACAGATCTCCCTTATAGAAGATACACCATGCCAATCACGTCATGTGTCTAATCAGCGTAAAGGAACCTCGCCGTAAGTCTACTGTGATGTAACTCGATTATGGCGGGTCCCTTTATCCAATCACACCCGTCACGGATCAGTGGGCCCGTCCCACGCGGGGCGAAATCGAATAGAAGTGGCTTTTCGATAGGTTCACCTAAAATGTGTATTGAAAAACATTACCCTCCTTCTGGGGCAGTTGCGTAACATTCGTATTTTGAATGCAGAGTAAAAATCTACGGTTTGAAGTCTTAGGGAAAGTTTTTAAAGCGCGATCTATGTGTATGTATAAGGGAGGGAAGTTGTATCGGTCTACAAATGTTTACGGCTCGCTCTTTAATTTATTGGTTATTCATAAAACGCTGCGGCATTTCACAGGCTTTTAAAAATTAGGTTCCGTTTTCATCATCATTAATGAGTACCTATTAAAACTTAAGCCTTTTTATCCCCATTTCTGCGCGAAAAATCCATAATAACGATATGATGATCAAAATTATCAAGTTTCAAGCTTGTCAAATAAAGTAAAAAGGGTCCGGTGAACATTATTTTTTATTTAAACCAAAAACTTTTTAAGCTTCATTAGATATTAAGAGCCATATGACAGTCTGGAGATTCTCAGATTTTACCGAATTTATCAATGTGTGTGTGCGATTTTATATGTCCGGGACACAAAAAAATGTTAACTGTAATTAAACAATTTTGATACTTTATCTCTAGGTAGTAGGCTATGCGTATGATGAACACAGAAAATGATGGTCTTATAAAAGTCGATGTAATAAATTAATGTTATACCAGTTTTTTTGTATTTAAAATACCTATTACGAATACAGTGAATACAGTTCGGAATCAGGGCTCGCGTCAATTCCGTTCGCGAACATTTTCCTTTTGATAATTATATAACTAAATTCACAGATTTAAACACAAACGTACAGTTGTAATAACGTAAAAAACTTACAGCATAGAAAAAACGAAATGCATCCAACGGGTGAAGAGAAGACATATAGAGGCGGGTAACACGCACTGACCTGCAACGACTAACCAGTGTTGTGCCGTGTTGGCTATTTCATGGAATTGAAATGCTTTATAGAGACTTTTCCGACTCAAGTCTTGATTTGAATCTTGTTTTAAAACAATTTTCTAGTGTCAGTCGGTCCTTATTTGGAATGTTGTAACGAATTTCTTAAATATTTTGAGATTAAAAATAGATGACTTGGCACATCACTAGTCAGTCGGTACAGGTTGGTACCGGTTATCTGCCTCTTTATGTCTTCACCCAAATCGTGACTTCTCAGAGTAGGTATTTTTTTACGAATGTAAACTCCACGAGAAACGGGGACTAAGGGTTATTGGTGGATGATGCCATTGGTTCTGCGCTTGATCTACCACGTGTCATACCAGCTGGATGCTATGAGGATTTATTTACACATAAATGCTTTTTAGTGTAACGCTGTTCTTTGATATGATTTGTATTTTGATATATGAAATATGTCACAAGTTAAAAAAATATCCAAAATATATATATATACAGGGTGTTTCATGTAACGTGTCAAGCCGATGCGTGGTGATAGGTGAGTACCATACCTATCCATTTCACCCCCATGTATGTTAGACAAATATTTATAGTTTAGGAGTTATATTTTTTTTTTCGATATTTTTCATGATGCACCTAGACGATATCTTTAAAAAATTATAACTTATTTTTGGGTCCACTTTCCTCAGATATTTTGATCTCAATAGAATGCCCATTATTTGCAAAATTATGAGTAAAATAATCGCCATCCTAACTTAGACACAAGATACAAAATTATTGATCGATACTAAAAAATACTGCATTAAGCAGAACCGAATAGAATTTTCAACATAAATTTAAAAATATAAAAAAGGTTTTCCATAGTTTATGACTAATTTCAAAAACTGCTTGACTTTATAAACTTTCATTACAATACAAAAAACGATCTACTTAATGGGTAATTTTTAGCTTAAATCGGCCGTTGAATGTGGCATATCGGAAATATCTTGATTTTCATAATTTTTATTTTTATTGTTACCTTTGCATATTTTTATCAAATCTGATACTTAGTGTCCCTCTATGTTTAAATAGAGCTCATTTGATAACAAGTACATACATTATGTACCTACTTCTATCTTTAACCACGACCATATGAGTTAATGAGGGATCCAACATTTTACTTACATTGCACTCAAATTTCGTACTTTATTAACAACAAATAAACAAGAAAAAATTGAAACTAAGACATGCATCATAAAAATCATCTACAACCCATTTATTCACAAACTAATCATTTCCTTGAGGCTTGGGAAAGCTAAACTAATTCTATAAGGTAGGGACTAGCGAGCACTAATAATTATTGGCAGTAGCAGCATTTTATTTTGGCGCAATCACATAATCACTAACTGCTCCAGCTTTGAGGGCTGAGCCCGACCCAAAATGAAAATTCTGCTTGGGCAATTAATATTTCATGAATATTTTTCCATGAATATTTCAGTGATAAAATCACCTGTGTGGTGATTCATAATTTATAAATAAAAAAAATACATTATTTGTCAGTGTTATTCTGTTTTAATCGTGTTTATTTTCTTTTCTTTAAACTTTAATACATAGAATGTTATCGATGTGGATAGGCACATTTATTTTTAAGCGAAATACTTAGTAATATTAGATTAAGAAAATTAAAGTTTTCAAAATGTAAACCTACATAATTATTAAAATTTCTCAAATTTATATTAATATTTAAGACTAAAAATTATCGGTACTTGTAGTACCTACAATATTGTACGCCTCATTGGTATGTTATAAAGGAACTATTTTAGTATAAGCATTAACATCCGCTGTAAAAAAACCTATAACAGATGCAATAAATGAATATTTGATTTGATTTGATGTGATTTGCAAAAAGCTAAAGCTGGCTAGTGAGCTAAGAACTAGCCAGCTTTAGCGTATAACTATCCCACGCCACAAGGAAATGATTTAGTTTGTGAATAAATGGGTTGTAGATGATTTTTATGATGCATGTCTTAGTTTCAATTTTTTCTTGTTTATTTGTTGTTAATAAAGTACGAAATTTGAGTGCAATGTAAGTAAAATTTTGGATCCCTCATTAACTCATATGGTCGTGGTTAAAGATAGTAGTAGGTACATAATGTATGTACTTGTTATCAATTGAGCTCTATTTAAACATAGAGGGACACTAAATATCAGATTTGATAAAAATATGCAAAGGTAACAATAAAAATAAAATTTATGAAAATCAAGATATTTCCGATATGCCACATTCAACGGCCGATTTAAGCTAAAAATTACCCATTAAGTAGATCGTTTTTTGTATTGTAATGAAAGTTTATGAAGTCAAGCAGTTTTTAAAATTAGTCAGAAACTATGGAAAACCTTTTTTATATTTTTAAATTTATGTTGAAAATTCTATTCGGTTCTGCTTAATGCAATATTTTTTAGTATCGATCAATAATTTTGTATCTTGTGTCTAATTTAGGATGGCGATTATTTTACTCATAATTTTGCAAATAATGGGCATTCTATTGAGATCAAAATATCTGAGAAAAGTGGACCCAAAAAAAAGTTATAATTTTTTAAAGATATCGTCTAGGTGCATCATGAAAAATATCGAAAAAAAATTATAACTCCTAAACTATAAATATTTGTCTAACATACATGGGGGTGAAATGGATAGGTATGGTACTCACCTATCACCACGCATCGGCTTGACACGTTACATGAAACACCCTGTATATAAATAGATATATAATATATATATAATGAATGTCAGCTATATAAATAGCTGACATTCAGAAAATATAGTTAAGAAAATTTCGATCAAGATTTCAAGTATTTCATGTATAACAGATGATAAACAAGATAATTTTTATTTAATTATTTGGTTTACACCGGTATTATATCATTTTGTCCATATACATTTTTCAATAATGAAATATTATATGAATATGGACTTGAATAGAACCATGGAACTTCATGGCATTTGCGTACAATTTGAATACAGGTTCATATTAACTACATACACATCACATGAAACGCTTCTATTTAAACAAGCGTTTTACTATACAAGTTTATAGTTAGGTTGTGGTTGTAGATTGTGGAAGAAAGAAAAGTTATGTTAAATAAGCAAAATATTGCCCTATTTATTTAGGTTTAAACCATTGAAACACTGTTACTAGCGTATAGAATTAATGCCATGAACAAGTCCCACACAGTATGGAATTGACGCCAATGGCCAATGGTATGTACGTACAAGTGCGTATCAAAGGTTGTGGAACTAAATAACGCCTATATACGGTCTATATTAAGAAAAACTGACCTTTTACTTTTGTCGTCCGTTGTAAATGATGTAAGAAAATTTATAAACTTACTTGTTTACTACTCAAAGTCAAATACTTAAAACAAAAGCCCTTATTTGTCTTCAATTTTGTTGGGTTAATGGTCACTTCACCACCATACTATTTCAATAAAACCGACTTCAAAAACAAATCACATTAAAAAGACTTAAATAAACTCTTGAAAGGACTCCATTTAAGGCAAACCATTTCTTTTTGGAGTCGATGCCCAGATAGATGTCGCTTAAGATGGAACTTGAGAGAGCCCATGCGATGGCACTGACTTCAAGAAGAAATGGTTTGCCTAAATTGGAGTCCTTTGAAGAGTTTTAGACTTTTTAGTGAAAAAAAAAACTTCGACCACAGAAAACTTTGCTTCATATCTAGCCTCGGCGCGCCCCAGCCCTGTTTTATAATAACTTAAGGGGTAAGAGGTAAATACCAATTCAACAAAGTAAATATCATGAAAATCGGTCTACCGTTGTTGAACTATAAAGTAGTGTTACTGATATTACTTTATTTTATATAAATAAGGATATAATTTGCAACCCCATACATATGCAATAGAATTAGTACTATTGCCTATTCTTGGCCTTATTAATTCAGTATTTGTCTAAAATTGACATTTAACTGTTTGGTGATAGAAACATTTTGCTCATCATATACCACAATTTTATTTTGTAGACAATTTTTTATTATTATTTTTTTGTCGATAATTTTGGTCCTAGTATCTGCACATTTTGTTTGATCAAGTTTCGAAAATACAAATTGTATATGATAAAAGATCTTCGTTATAACTCATGAACCTCTTGAAATAGTCGCCATACATATAAATCTTTCTTGTTTATAGTATTAATAAGGATTCCTTTCTATGCAAGTTTACATAACATTGATTAATCATTTAAATACAACTACTAATCGATACAAAAGAACGAATACTTTTTTGTTATAATTAGAGACCATCGACGATACAAATGCACTATGGCTTTATGCCTGTTGCATAAAGCCTCAAAGCGAATTGGTCGCCGTATAAAAATTGTGCAAAGCGTGATATTTTCAAATTTGGAATTAGTATCATACACGAAATAAAAGAGTAGCAGCGAAGACAACGAGCGACACACCCTTCCCCTCCGAGCGCTCGGCGCTGTCTGTCAAATTTCGATCGAAGATGAATGTTCGTGACAGCTCCAAATCTCAAATTTATAGGTTACTTTAGTAAGATATTTTGAATATATTGCACAAGATAAAATCAAGAATTTAGATGCTTAGTCAAAGATAGGAACCTCTATAACATTGTTTTATCAAATAACACAGAATAAGTGCAATGTATCTCAGAGATAATCGCCTGTCTTTAGGTTCGGTATTTTATGCCAAAACATGGTTTCAATTTTGTCTTCATTTGGAATAACCAGAGCGATAAATAAAAAAAACAGAGTCGACACCTTGTATACGAACGTAATTCCCTTCAAGTTTATGTTATTTCGATAGCTGATGTCAACAAGTGATCTAGAAGAGTGCGCCAGAAAAACCGTCAATTTGACTTCTATGATTGCAAATTACAGACATTTTAAAGATTGAATCAAAAATTCAGAGTCGACATCTTATGGAGATAGTTCATTTCTACACAATTCATTCAAAAAAAGTAGTCTAAACTGACTTTAGTTTAGTCATTTTTGGGGAGAAATTTTCATTTGAACTTTGTTAGAAGGTAGGTGACAGCAGCCTTAAGGGCCTTTTCACCATTGACAAATAAGTACTAACCAAAGAAAAATTCCAAAATGGAACGTCATTTCGCATGAAGTGATGGACAGATTAACCATACTCGTTACTTAATGGGTCATTGCGAAACAGGCCTTAAGTATAAAAATGACTATTATATGCGTTCAAAAACTAAATTTGAAGTATCATCTACCAATCGACACATCTGGAAAGCAAGAAAACTTTTTAATTATATTGTATTTTCATCATATCGATGTTAGATTCATTAAGAAGTTGCTGCAACTTAATACACAAATAAATAAGTATTTTTTTAGCAGTCGGGTAAAGGAACGCCACAGTTCACTAGTAACGCGACAGGCTTCACAATAACATGCATGGGCGGGCGTAAAATTGAACGACCATGCCATACAGCCTCCTTGATTCCACTGGGCCTACGCCTTTCTGGAGTATCCTAGTAATTCTTTCATATATAGCAGGTACTAACATGCCATGATACTGGTTATATGGTTCATGATAATGGTTGACTGGTAGAGAATGCTTTAAGCATTAATTCCGCCATATGTAGGTACTTTATTTTTTAGTGCAATAAAGAATAAAATAAATAAAAAATAAATACTGCAATAATTATTTGTCAAGAAGATGCAGTGGCTTATATTAATGACACTTAGTTACTTACGGCCTGTTTCACAATGTCCAATAAGTAACCAGTAACGATATCTGTCCACTACTTCATACGGAATGTCGCTCCATTTTTTAATTATTTCCTTTAAGTCAGCAAGATTAACAACAGTATGGATTGTTTTATATGATTTTCATAGTATTCATTAAATCATAGTTCAAAGTAATAATGAAGTAGATTTTATTATTTAACTGCGGACAAAAAATAAGAAACAAAAATTTATTTGTTAAATTAATCACTCTCTGATTTCAAGCCTTGTTAATGTCGGCTAGCCCCTAGACAAACGACGTCTGCATTGATATTTTACAGTAGGTACAATACAAGCCGTCATTCACAGAATAATAAAATTCTTATTTCAATTAATTTATTGGCCTTAATTTCAAATCACTGAAATTATATGGGGCTACGCCAGTCATAGGACTAGCATCAATGTAGTCGCACCATGCTCGAATTATTATAACAACAATATTAATTTATTACTGGACGCATACTAAAGCTATTTATTGCTAACAACAGAGCATTTTGTACGTTTTACGAGACGTGGTGAGGAGTTCAGGAGTCTGTACAATGTCTACCTAAAATGAGTTTATTATTATGTCAATTTGAGTACCCTACTGAATATTTGTGGCGCGCAGTCAGTGCCTAATATAATTTTACGCAAGATATTATAAACAATGTAAGGCTAGATATTTCCGTTGTACCCGCTTGAAGTTTCATGAGTCTTTCAATGTTAGAATTGTCCAGAAAATACTAGTTTAAGTTATAATTAAACGATTAATTTTCATATTCCATTATAATACCTTTAACTAAATATGAAAAATAGACATTTATCAAAAACCGAAGAAACTTCAAATCTATCTATGCATTTAAAAAAAACCGCCTTTATTCACAAAGATTGGGGTTAGATAAGGTCAAATGCTGGGAAAGTTTAAAAAAATAAAACAATTGATGCTCTAAAATACACACCAAAGTCACTGGCGCGTTTCTTTTTTGTTTAAAAAGGCTAACGATAATTACCTACAGTTCCAGAGTATCTTTAGTGCCGTACCTCACGTCGCGCCACGACGTACCTCACGACGTCTCCAAACGTATCCAAGCAGTTAAGAGGATCGTGTGCGATGCGAGAAAACGTTTTTTACCCCTTAAACATTAACTGATTTTGTCAATTTTTTACAAGTTAGAGATATTTTGAAAAACTATGCTCGTACGTTTTTTAAAAATTGTATGTTTCAGAAAATATAAGAACCTAAACATGCACTTTTCAAACTAAAAAATCTCTTCGGAAATTCGTCCATTTTCAACTAAGCAAGTATACAAAAAATCGCAAAAGACGTACAAGCGTAATTTAGGATGTATGAAAACGAATGAGACCAAACTTGTCTTATTCCATGAAGGTTTACGGGTAGGAAAACAATTTTCCCCGCAAGCATATTTCGAACGTTGGCGTTCGAAATGTGTGAAAACTCGTGCTGCGCTACGCCTGCACATGATCCTCTTAATATCAAAACGTTTGGTACGTTCCTAACTTGGCGACCGGTTCCGCCACAGATAAAACTGTTCACATCTCCTGTCACCTATGAATAAGTTAAATGACGAAATTAATCCAGAAACAAGACCTTAAATAGCGGTCAGCCCAAACAATATTGTTACTTTGTGAGTCAGTAGTACAACACCGCAGCGTTTTAGCAAGTTGCCGACCCTTTCAGAGTGAAACCTAACATGTACGGTAGTTGTAATGAAAATGAAACTTTTCCTGCGGATTATTCGGGACCCACCTGGTGATCCCGGTCAATTCCAGTTCGCAACTTTCCGGAGTACGGAACCCTTTACATAGAGCCATAGATTAAATAAGTTAGTAACTATTAAAACTTTTCTGGACTTCTGTTTTAATTAGGTTGATGCGATTTAGATGTTTAAAATCATTTCCAATTAGTAGTTATTGGTTTATGAGCCGACTTAAAAGTCGAGAATAATTAGATTTGAATGATTTCCTTTATTTGAATTCCTCCCTTATTTTATGGATAGTTCTATAGTCAATGGAACTCAAAAGAAATGTGGCTACAAGTACTTAAATAATACGTCAGACAGCATAGGTCTTATGATAACGAAAATCAGGCAAATGGGATTTGGGCTGACTATCCAGAAAATATTATTTTTCCTCAATTAAAATATACTGATTCTAGATAAAATCATCAACAGCAGGGGTTCGTTGAAAACGAACATTATGTCGTAAATTTAGCTCACGTCATCTACCTGACATTGGGTGCCATCGTAGTCAAATATATGCTTAGCCTCAAATGAAAAAAATATTTATTGTGGTGGTTTGTTGTCTTTATTTTGCACTTTAATTATAGAACGTCCTTTTTATATGATATGGGTTTGCTCTTGTCTCTTCTCTTGTCTTGTCTCTAGACAGCTCTTAACTCGTCAAGTATGTGTGAACGAGACACAATAGAAATTCCATTATTATGCGACTCCCGGCAGTCGTTTGATACCTGACTGATTAACATCTGAATTTTGTATATACCCTATTTAATGGCAAATAAGGAATTTTGAATTTTGACTATACCAAAGGCATAGGCAGGAACGAAGATGAAGCGAGCTTTTGAAGATGACGAGAAGCACTTGTCCTTGCCAAACAATTCGATGCATCTTAACTCGGATCGCGTAATGTTCCGTATAAATGTGATAAATCGCAACATTATGTCACTGCGAGCGAAAATGTGCACTTTTTACGAGTCAACAACATATTTACGAAGTGTATGAGTTGTAAATATTTTTATGAACGCCTGTATGACCCCTGAGTAAAGTTTAAAATTAAATATGAGACGCAGTTTCGAAGTTTGCAGATGATTGTGTTGACAGAACAAAACTCGAAAGTTTTGAGAAGTTGCAAACAAATTAATGAAAAATTGACTTCAAATAGTCAGGCATTTCTAGAGATTTTGCGATCGAAAACAAACAACGAAATTAGCAGCTTATTTAACTTTGAAGGTAGACAGGTACTCAGTTACAGAACAAAACACTTAAAATTAGTTTTTACCTGACTTTGCCAGAAAGCGGGTTATGTAGAGATTTAAGGGTAGGTTGAAGTCTGACGTGCATCTAATGTATAACAAATACTTAATTGAAGATAAAAATTTTAACGGCCTGATTTACAATATCTTGATAAGTTTTGGTATTCTATCTGCCAGATGCTTCACGCAAAATGCTGTTCTATGGATATATGATATGGAAACTTCAAAGGAAATTTGTTACCTCCATGTTAATTATGCATACAGCGACATTGAGATTTTTGAATCCATTCCATCATAGTGCAATGTATTAATGCTATTCTAATTCAATAACTAGTCACAAAATGACGGCACCAAGTGACGATCAATCAGTACCAACTTGAAAACTCCTCTCTTTATCAACATGAGGCGTAGTAACAATCGAAGCGACAAAAGTCGTAAATTGATGTTAGCTTTTCTACGTAGCTTCGAACTAGTTCAAAAGTTTGCTGGCCCAAAGCACCAAGCAATACTTTTTAAGCTTTCAACAAATTGCAATAATAACAAACAAGAATAAGGTGCTTAAAAATGTTTGAAAACTTCTCCGAAAAATACTGCTCAAAAATAATTTTAGGGCCATTCAACAAACACGCCAAGGGCACGTTTTATTCCACCCACTTCAAATAATATGTGAGTGAAACTTCGGCTTGTTTTGGACCTGCGTTCAATCACGAACAATGACTTGAAAGTTTGCGAAATCGCCCAACCACTTATAGGGGACGTTTCGGGCATTCGTGTTGAGGGTCGGCCGTATTTTTCTTACGGTATTTGTTGGATAGTTACTGGCTAGACGTGTTCTAAGGTAAAAATAGCTAACGTTTGCCTATTCAAAGGATAGGTACTACCTCTTGATACACTTATTCACAGGTGTATCCTTAGAGACAGTGGATACGTCATATCGGTCTGACTGAAGTAGAAACGAAATCTATGCTTATTTTATAAAGCTTACAGTTTGTTTGTTTGAACGCGCTATTCTCAGGTACTACGGGACTGATTTAAAAAAAATTGTGTAGGATGGTTATTTATCGGAAAAGGCTTCATCATTATCAGCTAAAGGACGTCCATCCACTGCTGAACATAGGCCTCCCCCACGGCTTTCCACAACGACCGGTTGTGAGCGGTCCGTATCCAGTGCGATTCTGCGATCTTTACAAGGTCGTCTGTCCATCTTGTCGGTGGACGTCCTACGCTGCACCTTTGGTCAAATGGTCTCCAATCTAGGACTTTTCTTCCCCAACGACCATCAGTTCTACGCGCTATGTGCCCTGCCCACTGCCACGCGCTGCAAAGGGAGGTGAGGGAGCAAACTCAAAACGCACGAACGCAATCGCGTGGGACCGCTAGTATTTACTTATTACTCTGTAGCTGTTTTAAAATAACATGTAATAATAATAATAATCCCCCTAGCCGATTGCCGATGCGCCACCGAGGCAGTTAAAAAATAACATATGTGTTAAAAAGACAAATGCTCAAACGGTGTAAATGATATTTTTGACAAAGTATAATCATGTTGTTTTCTACATTTGGCGAAGAGCTCTAACCGCTGTCGTCATATTTTTTGGTCTCTTGAAACCTTATGAGTAAGCACTCGTTGCTGAAATGAATCGGTAAAAACAAACAACAGCCATGATAACGTTAAAAATACGATTATGCGGAAGACTTAATTATTCGATCAAGCGCTATAATTGCTTATCGACTGGAAAATTAATGATCATAAAATGTTTAATTAAATTTTTCCGGTGTACCAAGCAGACATAATGCGTTTGGTATGTGAAATGACTGATTTGGGCAGCTTTATATAATATGTATGTAATAAAATTTCATATTATTAAAAGTAAAAACAGTATTATTACACACCGTATTATTAGAAGTAAAAACAGTGTTCTTTAAATAGAAGACCATAAAACATAAAATCAGCTTAAGCAATACAAAAACATATTTCCCGTTTTCCTATGTTGCAATGAGAATATTATGTGAATGTATGTACAAACTAACTATCCATCGTATTGTATTTCAAATAACTTTTTTGGGTATGAAAAATAGATAGATCACTATAGGTACATAATACACAACCTACGCGTTTATAAATAGTCAGTACGATGAGTAATGTAAAAAGAATTCAGAGTGTAATTACGCACGGCTATTGTTAACATAATAGCGAATCCTATTATTATAGTACTAAAACTAAAATTGCAGTGTATAATTAGGCACAGTCGACCCCAAGTGGCAAATACGGATAAGCTTTTAAGCTCTCTGTACTTAGGTTGGAAATCGTATGATCCTCTGGTGAGGTTGACTGTATCAGCGCAGAGACCGAGCCAACCCACCGAGGCTGCCAATTCGGAGTAATGTTATTAGCACTGCGCCCAAATAATTAACGGCTTTATTGACAAACAAACGTCCAACGAACAATAGAGTACAGTCACCCGCAGTGTGTTTCGGTAATTATTCGTGCATGTTAGAAGGTTGCATAAAATCAAATACCTAAAGCTCCGTCCATATACTCAACAGAATCTTAAGTGCGACCAGAGCATGGATTTTGGGGTACCACCGTTGTGTCTGATTTCCATAACACAAGTGCATTGGCTTACTTTGGGATCAGAACAATGTAGGTACGTAATTGGTGTTCAAATACTAAAGTATCAAAAGATTTCTTGAGGATACATTTAGTGTAACTGAAGTTGAGGGAAAACAACTTGTAAAAAAGTTTAGATCGGTGTCCCTCGTATGATTGATGCCCTACAAACGAGGTCAACTAGTACAATCTATTCAAACATCACGTAAATCTACATTATTTCCTCGTTTATGCCTACTTTATCAGCGTTAGCCAAACAAACAAATGTATGACGGAAAAAATGTCCTTTGATACATTGCTTACGAATCCATTAAACGGATTACATTCTTGGCTCGGAACGATAACACGACGTCGCGCAAAAACAACGTAACTACAAGAATAATGCGTACAAGTGACGTTCGCTCTCACGTGCCAAAGGCTTTTATGTCATTACAACCGAACTGCCCTCCGATTCACGTATTTTCGGCATTTACTGTTGGACTACAGCAGTCATTCATTAGTGCTTTTTTAACACATCGTTTGCTTAAGGTCAGCAGCATTGAAAGGTGACACGCCGCTGTCTCAATAGCGAGGTTTCTCAATTACTTACTCTCCTAGTACAACTGATGCACAACTCAGCGACGACTCAATTAGCGGAATTGAGGCACTAGATTTGAGACTGCGATATTTCGACAAACAGCTAAACCACGACTATAAGGAACGTGATATGCTTTGTAATCAAAATTGATTTAAAAAGATGCACAAATAAATAACACAAGAACATACTGCAGCACGAAATAGCCAAAAATTGGGTTGTAATATGGAAAAAAGTATACGTATTTGTTTCATCAAATACTTTAGAACGCCATAACGTGAATTAAAGTTAAGTAATCATGCATTTTCTCTATAGAAAAAGAACTGGGGGCGTATTGCGATCCAACTTAATCCGTTCATTTCCGAGGCAGTTCAATTCCCACTCAGTGTAAACGAATATTATCAATATAATAATATTATAATAATACTACAATGGTATGGATATTAATATTTATATGTTATATTATAGTAATTATCAATATGATGTAAATTGCAATAATAATTCGTCATTCGTTTGCTAATTCGTCAGTAAAGCAGAGCTGTTTAACTGTCAAAACTGAATCGCAATACGCACCCTGCTCATGTTCGTTTGCTTTTAATACGGGAGTTGCTAACGAATCGGCAAAGCAAAGGAATGTAGAGCGGTGACGTAGTGACACGAAAATAATGAAAAATCAAATAAATTATCGCGAAATTATCCGTAAATTGTGTTTCATTAAACGAAAATAATTGTCACTACGGACCGTGGCCTTTACGAATTGGTCTTTTATCTGATGCCGATGTAGGTATTGTACGTAGGTATTTATTTATTTTGATAGAGATATTTTTAAATTTTCTGAAGTTATACTTACTAGCTGTGTTTCATCTGACTGAAAAAATCTTGAAGATTTACTAGCTAACAAACTAGATTGCTTTTGAAACGTACAAATAAATGACATGTCTTCATTTATACACTTGTAACTTGAAACCAAAAAATACCCTTTTTAAATCTGACACTTCACTAAAACAATGTCAGAGGTCATTCAAAGAAAAATTATTTTTCTTCGAAAAAGAAAATTTTATTCGTAATCTTTTTTCGTATATGAACTGTATGAGAATTGTCCCCCATGATCAAGAATGTACAGTGATATTTTATATCTTTACTTCGCAATGTTAGACAAAATTTAACTTATTGACGATAATAGATAAATCTGCTCTCGCAAATAGCTTAGTGAGCCCTTCACCTCCAGACATCACGTTCTGGGGACACAGGGTGAAAGGGGGAGAGGGGAGGATCACCTACTTTCATGGAAAACCTTCACCCTTCGCGAATTTTCTAAAGACAGCCTTTTGAATTACGATCCATTATAAACCCCGTTTACTTTTATCCAACTTTGTGTTTGTTGTGTTGGATCAATTTGAGAGGTAAGGATTTCCAGAAATACTTCAATCCAAACTGTTTTGCGTGTTTATAGCTTTGAATAAACTAACCTCGGTATTTGGATAATATTCGGATTAGCAGTTTGCCCATACGGCTTTTGCTGTATCGGGTTGCGTATTTTCAAAGTACATAAAACTTGGCTACATAACATACATCTCATTTCGCCAACATCTATTTGCCATCAATTGCTATGATACTACGTGGCACGTGGCTATGTGTACTTGCTCCCAGGCAGTAAATTACATATCGTAAAACAGGAAGGCAAAAACATTGGGACAAATTCAGGCAACAGAAACACAGCGTGTACAATTAACAAGCCCGCTCGTTTTGTCCGTGACGAATTTACTTCGCTACACAATTCGCAGCTTCCAACTAGCTCGTAGTTTGTAGCAATGGGTCCTACAGCAACAATGCGACTAAAAAGTACTGTTAACGCGGCGCGGCGGTATTGAGAACTCTCTATAAGTTCTTACCTAAGTGAGATAAGATAAGATAAGATAACTTTTTATTGCACATCATATAGATTAATTAAAATTTATATTAAATGTACAAGTATTATGTTAAACTATATAAAATTTAATTAATGTAACGGTTGTATTTCGTTACAAAATAAATGAGAATAACCATGTGTTATATTGATTGTGTAGATGTCACGAATACACGTAGAATTAACTCAGTGATAATTATGCATTTAGAGCAGTAGGTGAGCGAATCATTGACGCTACTATATTTCCTTTGATTCTGACTACTGTACTATTGCAACATTCACAATGGTGCGTTTAAAATAGCTAACCAGAGTATTCCTACAGCACACAGTGCTGTGTGTGTAGTCGAATACCGCTTGGGGGCAGCCACAAGAACCAACTGGAATGGGTAAATTCTAAATACGCTTCTAAGAGTATATAGCATGAGAACACGGAACATTTACAATGTGGAAATATTATATGTTCGTCCGATTCACTGCTCCTCAGTCTTGTAGTGTGGATAAAACAGTCCGTATTTAATCAAAACCATGCTTTAGCATATATCTATACATATAATAAAATTGTAGAGGTCGAATTTCTGTACAATAAAAGAAAATGCTTAAAACCGAGTCAGGGGGATGTAAGAAGTGCAATGGGACTAATCTAGATTTTTTTCAAATTTCTTATTTCTCTGTTTGTCTGTTTGTCTGTCTGTTTGCTCGCGATAAACTCCGAAGCTACTGAACCAATTCAAATGAAATTTTGAACAGTGGTAGCTTAAGCCATCGGCCAACATTTAGGATACTTACAATACCTGTAAATAAAAAAGTTTCCGTGCGATGGTAAAAAAATCGAACTATAGGTAAAATAAAAAACCTCAGTAGAACAAAACGCACCAAGTGTCACTTCATCTACCATAGGGTGCGTACCATTAAATAACCGCGTCAGCCATTGCGAAACAGATTACATTTAAAAAAAAGTATGTCTAAAAAGTCATTGTCAAATGTCAAGTCAATATACTAAAACAAACAAAGCATTCCAATAATTGAATTATTGGAATTGAAAGCATGGAAGATTGCCTAAGTGCAATAGTGATATTATATAGACATTGATGGTGGCGCAATGGCCTCTCCAGTCTCCAGTATCACGTTGTTGCTGATAGCAAGGGCCCTGAGTCCATCACCTGTAACACCAGTTTGATAAACGGTATGTAGAAGACACTTTTAAAATTTTACCCGCCAGTAGTGTTACTGCTTTTCCTAATCACCTGAACTCTGTTCATCCAAAAATTCAACTGGTAGGATTGCAGAATAATTAATGAATAATTGATAAATATACTAAAATGAAGAAGTTAAGATCTTCTTTAAGAGGAAGAGGAGAGGAGGAGGAACGAAGTTTCTTCCAGTTGAATTTAGAAAATCTCCTGTCATGAAGTTCATATTCAGAAATTGAGGCAAATAATAAACAATATTTCTTATCCTGCATCTATGATAACTGAAACCTGGCTGCTGAGCGTCAACATGTAAGGAAGGTTCTTCCAGTATCATATTGTTGCATTTCCCGTGCCAAGGCTGCTACAGTGGAACAAGAAGATTAAACGATGAATCTTTTTCTATGATGTTTCATTAATTATGCAGATTAATCCTTACTTTAGATTTTTTTATCATTATAAACTAGCAGACCCAGCGAACTTTGTTTCACCCCCCGCCCCGCTAAGAAAGTAAGCAGTTACTTGAATATTTCTTTCGAACCTTCTCCTGACAATAAAAAATTAGCCAAATTGGTCCAGGCGTTGTTAAGGTTATGCGCTTACCAACACATTTTGCATTTCATTTTTATATAATAGATTTTAAAGTAACTGTCTGTCTGTCGTGCTTTCACGCCAAAACTACTTAACCGATTTAAATAAAACTTGGCACAAACATAGTCTAGAGCTAATTCTAATCATCTCTAATCTAATTTTTAATGCGAAAAAATGGCTGTAAGGGCTTGAAAAGGAAGATAACAGGTAGTCTGGTAAAAACGTAGTTTATAAAAAACCGGCTAAGTGCGAGTCGGACCCGCGCACTGAGGGTTCCGTACCACTCTTAACTGAATTCGTGGTCCACTTACATTCCACCGAAAGAAAATATCACAATATTTTTGTCAGCAAACTTTGTCTTTCATAGTGTTTGTATGAAAGACAATATTTATTAATATATATATTTATTAATATTTATTAATAATATTTATATTTGCGGTTGATGAAAATGTGTAATATCTCAAAAACTACGGGTTCGATCTCATTCAATTTGGTTCCGATTTTGCCATTCGGCTACGGAACCCTAAAAATGTACTTTAATAAACTTTTATTAATACTTTATATCTTGCGTACTCATACTAATACTAAAGTATCTTATTTGTAAAGCCATATTCAAAAATTCTACCCAAAGTTACTATTCTACGCGGACGAAGTCGCGGGCACAGCTAGTATTGTTTATAACAAGATACGAGCCAGAAATACAGTCATTGTAAGGATTCTATTCTAAGGTTTCTATGGATTTCATATTCAAATTTCGAGTGTGACTGCGGAAAAGTAATCTGAAGTAAGCTAATAAAGGTAAAGTTATGTATTAGCAAGCTCAATATTTTCACGTTTAAATCGTCATATAGAGGATAGGTACGTAGTAAGTCTCACGTGGTAACACGTAGAAAGCTGGTTACCAGCGCCGGTCTACCAGCGCTCATCGGCACTGATCCGCGCAGGAAACTTCTAAATAAAGGAAGTGACGTTGACGTTGACGCTGGCTGGATGGCTGAGTAGCGAGCAAAATGTCGAGCTCATCAGACGCGGATAGTTTTGTGTCAGAAAATGTGAAGAAAAATATTCAATTTAACGTCACTGTTTGTGGTTACCTTGCAAATTAAGTAGCAAATGGCTGCAACCCCAGCGCTTATGGGAGCTCGGAACTTGTCGGCGACATTCAGCGCTTACCGGTGCTGGTTCGGCAAAATGTATAGAAACTACCTGCGCGGATAGGTGTTGATAATCGCTGGTAGATCGGCGCTGGTAACCAGCTTTCTACGTGTATACGCCTTCAGTCTTATCTACGGTTTCAGAAAATACGTAACTGACAAGTTATGAAGGCTTTGTTACTTTTTTACGTTAGCTAGCTCTCGTAACTTTCTGAAACTGCCCCCATAAACATTGTCTATTATGTCGAGGCTCTAATATAGTCCAAGGTCCCTGTACTGTACCTAACTATTATGAGTTCAGGCGGAAACGCGTAGTCGTTCGTCATGGGTATATTTACGACTGTGACGTCGCTCACGTTCGTGAATGAAACTAAAATAGGTGCTATTTATTTTCTCGAGCCAACATTCATGGAGAACCATCGATATAAGAACATGTAACATATAGATATACCACGATTGAAAATGAGTTCTACGTGACTGTTCTAGACACCTAATAGACATCGACCATTAGCTTTTTTTATTGGAATGGGTTTGCTCTTGTCTCTAATAACCAAAATGTAGTAGAGGATTTGTGAATTTGTGAACCTAGAAGAAGCACGTCTATTCTTCTACATTCATACTGACTTTTAAGACACAAACCTGATGTTACACTATGAAGTTACATCTAAACAGTGGTGATTGAAAACATTGCCCATGTCGAAAGCAACGTGTATTTCCAAGCTCAGCTTGAAATCTTTCATCCATTTATTCCTACATCGCCGTGGTAAACAGAATCACCATCCGTCAAATGGGAAAGATCCGTTCAAAATAAGTTCGGAACTTGGGAGCGCTAACTTGCAGTTGGCAGAAAAATGTCTTATTATTTCAAACTTTGTCTGGAGTCTAGCGTAGTCGCTCCATTCTTTTACTCTATTTTGCGGTGGATTATCTTCGCCACTATAGGTACGTCTATATAGTTTTTTTTGGTAATTTTTTTATCAAACAGTAGTTATTAGAAGAAACGTAATGAAATAATACCGCTTTTTAGATCGGGGAAACAGTTATTCTCAATTTGATAATTTAGACAAAAGGTCTTACATTGCATGAATAATAATGGAATACGGCCATTTGAAGAATTTATTAATAACTTCATGAGTTTTATGATAATCGTAAATGTTGTTTGAATATTGTGTCATAGAAATGCTTGCTTTGAAGTTATTATTAAAGTAGGTAGTCTTCTGAAAATTCTGATTCATATTTCACATTTGACTTTATTTTACAGCCGCAGAAAAAGCTAACGCAACGAAAAACAATAAAAAAAACATACCTCTTGCTTTATTCCGCGAACTTTATTTTGATAAAAGCCGTTAAAAAATTCAGCGCACACTTGTTACTTAGTGGTTGTAAAAAAGCTGCCCGTTTCGAGCAAAAGGCTTAGAAGCATTTTTCAGCTGGAACTTTACACAAAAGAGACTTTCGTAAATGTGACCAATTTATATGTATTCATAAATGGCGAGTAACTCAAATTACTCAATTTAAACTCTTTTCAATGGTTAAAAAAAGTATAGTCAAATTGGCCACCTCCTTCTTTTGAATTCGTCTTTGAATTTAACGTAAACTATATTTTCTATGGATAGTAGAAGACAAGAGGCCACCATACTATTTTCCCCAATTTAGATTTTTTATAGAAAATACTTCACCGACAAGAGCCTAGCTCTTAAATTTGATGATGATGAGTACTTAACACGTTCCGGGACAGTGAACGCCTACAGGCGTGAAAACAATAAAACATCTATTGTGTCTGGAATAGCGGGACACTATAGCGGGGAACGTGTTACATGAACATAAATGATTTTGCACAAGACCAGCAGGTACCAGGAGGTATTTCAAATTTAGGACAACATCCGCGTTTGCGTTTTTATCGTTCACTGTTCCCGTTACAATTTCCATTTCGCCAGCTGTTCTTTAAAAAAGTGGAGGCAAGTGACGCGCTACAGAATGGTGCTGCGTCCCTCGTAAAACGGACTTTTATTGTGATATAAACAGGGTTCCGTAGACACCCATTGACGCGGCGGCTGTCGGCAGTCGTAGTGATGTGTTACGGTTACTTTTTATCGATGGAACTGCTGATAGAACTTTGATGAGGGATGAATTTTGCATATGATTCATCTGTTTAAATGGCTACTGTGTATTATACCTATACATGTAAAGAAGATAGGAATATGTGGCATGGATGATTCATTAAGATTACATGAATTTATCCGAATTTTCTGTGTAATTTGATTTTGGCCCCAGGGTTATCAAAAAATGTCGTGAGCTGACATTTATTTTGTAATTTAATTATATTTTTATCAGATTCTAACGTTGATTTAATATTTATTTGATGCATTTGTTTTTCCTTTTCCTATTTGTTTAACTGCGAATAAACAATTTCACACTAAATTCATATCTAAATTATTAATTACACATTTAACGCTATTATTATTTTACTAATCGAGTAGTGACGACCCAAGCTCATCATTGCCTCCATGGCCGGCCTTACGGGTCATAATGAGAACTTTTACGCCGCACCTCCGTAGAGCTCATTGCCGTAAACGCGCCGGGAAAACAGCGCGCCTCTTTTTATCTGTGGCATTTAAAAACGCGGGAAGCACGCCGGTTGCACAAATGGCGCCGAGTAAACAGACTTCAAGATCCAATGGAGTTTGTTTGGGTTTCGTACGTTTTTTGATGGATTTTCGTTTCGGCTTGAACCCTAAAAGTTATGCTGACAAACATCTAAAACGCACTATTTACTATTTCGATCGGACGTTTGGTTACTCGGTCTTAACAAAAGCACTAAGTATAAAAATGTGAATATGGTAAACTACCTGGTACTTGGGTTACATAATTACATGTCGTTTCTAATATCGTAGTTTCCGTTGAATTAGATTTCAGGGTGGTGTTGTTAGGAATCTTTTTCTAACCAATCGCTTTTGAATCTTCGTGCCTAGCTCATAGCTACTTCATTTATTTAATTTATATGTAACTCATAATTTATTCGATCCCGTAAAGTAACATGGCGCTAGCGCGTAGCGGTAAAATTTTACAATGAACATGGCGTCTGTTGATTTTCTCCACGTCACACGCAGTTGTTCCCTTCCTAATATGTCAAGAATACGCGCTATCTCAAAACATAGCCCGCGGTGCCTCGCTAAATTGGCAAACACTGTCTACGTAGCATATGCAGACGTATACGTAATTTGCGTATGGGAACGTCTACAAGGAAATATTCTGATGTTTGTTGTGAAGAGAAGCTAATAAGAACACTTGGGCTCCGTACACAATTATTATTATTATATAGCGTTTTCTTTAGCTTCGAGTTCTTTGCTGCAAATAGCTGTGTTGTTTAAAGCGTAGGTACGTATGAGCTTAAATTATTTTCTTAATATTATTTTAAACTTACTATTTTTAACTGTAAACGTCAAATTTTCCTTGCTTAATCATAGCGATATTTTTACATATCCTGCGAAACCTACTAAAAGACGGAATACTACAGAGTTACAATAAAATTAATAATTGGAAAATCCTCAAACTCAAATAATTCAGCAGCTTTATCAGCGCCGACCTAATTCCATCGAACCAGTCATTGTAGCCGTTCCAATTGCTTTTTTAATTAAATATGGTCGGGTTGAGAAAAGGCACGTCAACTTAATATACTCAAGTAAGTACAATTGTTCCGTATAAAATTTGGTACAAACATGAACTTAGGTACGAAATACCTATTGTAAGTTCTACTCTATATAAAACTTGCAATATTAGATCATGTTTATTTTTTATCAATAAAAATATCTAGGTTCTTGGATTTTTATAGCACAAATTTCTAATCCTGATATTGCACTGATAGGGCGTCGTACGTCTTTCTCAGCCAATATCATATTACTAAGTTTATTTAAAATCGCAATTTAACATAAAAAATGCATTATAAATAGAGATTAGGAGTTATAACCCGCTGACTGGGACCAATGAAAGGGTTGGCCGATTTTTCTGTTTTCTTTTGGCGGTTGGATTTCCGCAGCAGTGGCATGGCACGTAGTAAAATAATAAACCATAGAGAAACTTTTTTTAATTTTGTGTCGAAGACAGATTTTCGGGTCGACAAAAACAATTCAGGCCGTTTCATGACTTGCATGATTTGACGCACGACCCGCAGAGAGCACGTCAGCAATGAGGCATCTAGAATCGGCCACTATGGGTGGTAGGTACATACCAACCCTACCCCAATTTTAATCAACCAATTCCACTGGGATTGACAAACCCTTTCATTGAGAAGACAGTTTCTTCCAACTAAAAGTCGTGGCAGCGTTTTAGATACGTTTTTCTATTTGTCTTTGTATTTGTAAGATAATTATTTTGAAGTTTCGATTAATCAAAACATTATCACAGTACTTGATTAATTCCTAACACACATTGCAATTTTAGGAAACAATAATTGAATATATGCACCTTAAATATTTGTATTTCGGGTGTGTTATCTAATATTAATCAGAATTTCGTATGCAAGCTCTATGAGTAGGTATGAAATAGATAATCCGATAAAGGTTCAATAAATACATATATCTCAAAAGACTGTTAGTTGATATATCAATAACAAAAACCTTAATGAAATGACCTTTTAAACTCCCAGCAAACAAGAGGTTGTGCTAAAGTAGACCGTACATTAGGTGAGTCTGGTTATATTCTCTTTTTGCGAAGCACCCGGCTTTGTGCTGTGAAGTGCTATTGTCATTCTATGCCGGTCACTAATTCAATTTTATTAATGGTTTTGGCTATTTGCCTCACTGCGTACATTGAATTAGGCGGGCCTCTTCGATATTGAGGGCGCTTCTCGATTGTACGTTGAACCTGATTGTCTTTTAGGGTTCTGTACACTGAAAAGAAAAGGAAAAACCCCTAGTTTTTGCTTAATAGTGAAGTCTTGGAAACATTTACAGGAAATTATGCAATTGTTAAAGAAAAGTTTCTGTTCAAAGCTGGCACTTTGCATGATTAGATTGCGATATATTTTTGGTACTTATCTTGAATAGTTAAAAAATGGGTTAAAAGGTATTTCACTATTTATTGGTCACCTTATACACTGGATTTGTAGCACAGTATTTGATCATAGAAGAAATACTTAAACATCTCAATCCCTGAAAAGCTAACAAACCATTTTTTTTTGTAAAATACATAATGTGTCCACTAACCGTAGTAGGCACATAAAACTTGCTGTTTCGGTACTCCTTTTTGCACAAAGTCAACTGCATTTAACGTTACAAAATTGCAGTGCAAGCTTATCCTTATGAAAATTGTACACGTAGCAGCCAAGCCGTCTCCCCCGACTAAATTAAAATAAGGCATGTGTATAAAAATGTAATACTTCACCCGCTATGTTTGCTTTATTAAACTTGTCGGGAAAAGTGATAAAAATGACGGGCGCGACACTGTTTTGTCTTTATTTCGTTAACATTATTAGGCGGGGTGCAGGGGAGACATATTTGTTCTATGCGTTTTTATTAACAGTGAGGTGACATGCAATTAATTTTTAGTTTCGCTCACAGCCACGATTACTAAGTTTTTTAATACAAATGTTTTAGCTACTTACGCTAGAATCAAAGCAACGTGACGTTCTTTATTGAACCATTATGTAACTACTTACAATTACTTTTTATTGATCACAACTTTATTTTGTTTTTAAACCAACTGTGTTTTTTTTTGGTTTTGAAACAATTATTTCTCTTTTGAAATAGTATATTAAATTAAATCTATCGTAAGCGTAATACAACAGTCTGTCTGCAAAGCTCTAATATTAGTAAAAAGTTAAGTAAATTGAGATACAGATTTTGGTAGTGAGAAGGCGGAATACCACCCCTTGTAAATATCAAACGAGGCAAGAAACATCTACTGTCTATCTGATGATTTACGTCCAGATGTGCCAACCAACTTCAGTTCTTGTGACTGTTTACGAATTAGTATCTACGTTTGCGTACAGCCTGCATTTCAAGATGGCGCCTTGGGGTGGCGGGCTGTTTCGTAATTTGAAACATTGGAGTGATGACTGAGATTTTTAATGCTTTGTAAAGAAATATAAATGAGGCAGGCAATGTTATGCCTTTTTTTAAAAGTTATGACCATGCTTATTATACTTGTTGCTACTTCATTTGAGTGATGATTTATTATTATTTAGAATTTTGTGTCTAATTTTAATTTGCATGACAAAATTTGTAAAACATGAGCTACTTTAAAAAATGTTACATCTATGTATTACCATGTTTAAGCAAACAAATGTTTCTGATTTCTGATAAATAGTTTAGAGCACAGCCTGTTTAATCTGTTCTATAAGAATGTATTAAAATTCGTTCAGTTTCAGTTGCTAAATATTGCCACCCAGGTTTAGCATGTCTGAAAAGTATAGCCCGTATTGAAAAGAGAACCTAAAGCATTAGGTTATATAATTTTAGTACAAAATTGCTCTACAACATGGTGCGCCGCTTTTCAAGGCAAGCTATACATCAAATATTCTGACAGCTAAAACGTTGGAGCACTAATCTGCGAACAAATGACGAACGTCTTCATTACCAAACATTGGGCGGCGAGGATAGCTCACAATAAAATAATTTATAATGTAAACACCTGAATGTTTTAAATAACATTTCTGCGGGTACCGATGCGCTGTGACAGGACATCAATCTTCAGTCCGGCTTGGCACGGCTCCGTTATAATAAATGATACTTTAACTCCCTCTTGGGTCGCTCTAAACTAAGGTTTAATAAAAACGTATTTATTTTTAAGCCAGCGCTTAAGCGGTAATTAAAAATGTTGTTATTTTGAAAGCGGGTGGAATTAATTAAATTATGTCAATGGGTTGTGCTCAGAGTGAAATTGAAACATTATGTTTGGATAATTGCTTCATATTGAAAATAACTAATGTATTATCGTTTTTCGGATCCGAAAGATTTTTATGGAATCTTTATTACGAAATGCTTCGGATCCGCAAAACGATTATCGTATTGACGGATTTAGTTTTTCGTAGTAGGCCTACAGCATCGCAACATTCATGCGATGTTATTGTATGTGTTAGGAACTTAGGATACATTATAATTGTAATACCTTCAGTTTGGTAATTTATAGGATAGCAAATATGAAGATTAACTATCTTGTTAAAATGTGTAACGGTATATCAAATTGAATCAGGAACTGTTGTAATCATAAGTTGCTTTCGACTTTTATACAGAAAATCACGGTCAATGCCACTTATTCTGAAATTAATAGAGAAGGATGTAAGGTAGTCTGCTGTCTAGCTCAGCATAGACAGGTGTATTGCAGTTATGGAACAGTAGTTGCCTCTCATTAATTGTCTCTCTTAGTTTTGCTCTCCTTTTCACTGTATTTGGGCGCTATATCCGCTTGTAGGATCGCCCGTTGAGCCTACAGGTGGATATGTTTCGATAAAAATGAAGTATGATGTATCTTTTCCAACCGTATCCTCCGTTCTATGGAAACGTCAACTCCGAAAGCCCGTCGTTTGTACATTCCGTGACATTTCTAGTTTTATTTATTCCGACACGTGCACGTATTGTACTTCGGAATGTCCGTCTGATTCAATTTTATTAATGGACTTGGACGTTTGCCCCACTGACTGAGCGCGACCATTCTATTTGGCGCTAGACGTGTCTTATGTCGGCGTCCGGTGACCGTAAGTGAGACTTATGCTATCGTGTTTAAGCTCAGTTTTGGGTGTCGCCGATTGTAATTTCTATCATGTTCTACGTGTAGGGTTGTCAATGGTAAAAAAAACTGCGGTTAAGATTTCCGATTGTCACTGACTAGTTTGAAGGGTATTCATTTTGGTTCCATTAAGCGCCATAATTTTAACAGCGGGCTATTGTGACTAAAATTACCTATTAAACATATTTATTTTAGTTGGTAAATAAATAAATAAATCAATACTGACAAATATTTAAAAAAAAACATTTATAATTTTTGAAATAGTTTTGAAATGTTTGGCACCAGCTTTAGTAACAGAAACATCTCACAATTAACTTTACAGTAAAAGCCAAGATAAAAATAAGGTTTGTTTTCGCTAGCCCAAGTGCAACGGGCAAGTTTGTGGCAACCCTACCCGCAAGGCGAGACTGCACTGAGTCAGCGCGCGCGATGTCAACAAGGACGCGCTACACCCGCTTTACGAGACTTTGGCTAATTTACTTTACGACCCACTTTAATGACTGTTCGATGTATTTGACTGTATTAAGATAGAGGACATCAAGAATTTGGGGTACGGTAACAATTTCATTTGTTATTGACTTCTTGTGAATAAGCGGAAAGGAAGGACGCGTGCGCATCTTGTATACTTTAGGGGATGTTACTTATTTATTCACACAGTCCACCCCTGTAATTACAGTGTACCTAGTGTCTATTAATAGCTAACCTAATTGAAAAGCTCATTGTATAGATCAAATAATCTCAACAGCAATTTTTATAAGAATACGATTTATGATAGATACTGAAATATGGAAAGCAACTCTCAAAACTATTACATCCATTTAATTTATAGCAATTTAAAGCATTAAAAAATAAAATACCTATAAACATTTCAAAAATTTACTGCTAGTTGTTGGCGATAGAGGTTGAGGGTATATATTTCTCTATTTATTTAATTTAGCCAACCTCTCTCACTCACTCCCAAACTCGTACCATCAGACCTCGTAACATAGCTGGTCAAAAATAAAAGTTATTGGCTGTCCGATATCTGACGGGTATATTTAGCCGATGTAATTAATTAGCTGATTTACGCCGCCATTTGTTTCAGATGAGCTGGTGACCGGCTTGGCGGAAGGCATGCTCATGTTGCGATGGCTGCAGTGAATTCGGTAAGCTCGGTGTACAATGTAAATCATCCAGCATGAGAAGATAGTGGTAGAAATGTTTGGTACACATATCTGCTGGTGGGACGAAAAAAATCGGTGTTTTGACAAAATGGCTCAAATTAGCTTGAAGAAGGGGGGACTTTGCAGGTGGATTGTCAAATAAAATGTATCTTTGTTGTTACTTCACTAATTAATTATAGCTTGTTAACAAAAATTATGATCACCAATCATAATGAGCAAACACACTTAAAACCCTTTCTTAATTATACTTTTAGATATAATGACTATTCGTAAGCAATTTTTTTCGAATTCCATTCCCAATTCACTATCATCCATCAGTAATATTACATTACAATAATTGCAAAAGTAAGTACTAATATCAATTATCTTTATATAATGCATTAAATTATTCGAAAGTTCCATTCCACCGATCCCTGAAAGCTCGGCCACACTTTGCCATAAATTCATGCCCGCCTATTTCCAAATTATTTTACTGAACCAACCAGTACATAAATCCGGACTTAACATTAATAGCGTATAATTCAATGTTATTACGGGAAGCTACAAACTCATTAGCAGGATTCAATCTTTCGTGAAACACGGGCTCATTATGTAGTTGTTAATTAGCACAATCTCTCCAGAACTGGAATGGAGATGTGTCACGCAGCCGGATTTTGTTATGTCTCTTCGTTTCGGGGACATTATAAATCTTTGCACGAGTTAGATGTGCGAGTAAGAATATAACAGCAATCCACTCTAATCCAAATTAAACTTAGGAGGAATTGAACTTTTCAGTTAAGGTTAAAACACATTTATCAACCAGTGATGGGAACAGCACCAACCAAGCGTCCACCATACGGAAGCACGGAAACAGCTACGCCTCGGCATGGAATCGGCACCGGATAGCTTTATTTATATGCTTTAGTAGGTGTTCGTAGACAGCTGTACTTGTTTGTATCTTTAGATTTCTAAATGATCGCATTGTATTTGATTAATTAATCTCTCGTATACTATGATGAAGAAACCATGTCGGTATCCCTTACAAGAGGTATGGCTTATATAAAAGATTGATTTGCCGATTTTCATATGAATAAACCACCACGTATGTTTATTGAAGTCTTTAAGTATGTACAAAACACCTAAGAAAAACAGTCTCAAGCGACAGATTCCAATCTTTTTTGCCAGTACAGTTTTCATTCTCAATTAAATGAGTCTGCGTAAATGTTTTCGGTTCTTTACTGTTCTTCAAATAGCTGGTCTCTGTTTTATCTGCCATATTTTTTCGTAAGGCCCCGTTTAGCGCTTAACAGCCCGCCGTTGGGTATAACAGCATTCGGCTCATCAGTGCTCACAGGTATCGTGACCAGGGTAGGGAGGCCTCTGGCTTGTTAATGGGTTAAGATTTTTGACGTGCGTTGTTGTCCGGAAAATATCCGACCTATGTCTTTTAGAGATAGTATTATGTTATTAATAGAATACTATTATAATATTATATTATATAAGCCCAATAGAGCTATGTCTGATTAATATAGTTGCTCAAAGAATGGCTAATTAGAATATAATTTATTTTGATTTTCGCTTATTAGAATTCAGAATGCAGTGAATAGTCATTTGCAATGTATGTATTATGTACTATATTTGGTTCGGAAAATACAAGTATTCAATTTAGGTGGCCTCAGGAGCTAACGTTACATTTGCGTTGTGGTAACATAGAAATTAACTGGTGATTAACAACTTACACTTATGATAAAATAAGTATTAATGTTAGTGACTTTCTTCCAGTCGAATACTTTCCGGACATAAAACTTATCGAAACTGACAAGAGGTGCCAAATAAAACTGGTAGCTATCTAATGGCGCCAGATCCGCCGTTCCGCCATGGACGGCTTCCAAATCACATCGCATTTGAATAGCGACTGCATTGGGCAATAGACGGTTAATGACTCTTATCGATCTATTTCGAACGATCTCTGAACGATCCGATTGGTCCAAGGTGGCGAAGTCCGACGGAAAAGTATTGTGGACTATGTGCAGATTTTTGCAGGGGTGGCAATGTTTTACATAAAAATAATGAATGATTTGAATATATTACACTTAACTAAAATTGGCACTTGGTTTATATAAGAGTGTTAAAGTATGCTTAATATATGCATAATAACAAATTGGTAAACATAAATGGCATATTTCTGGTTAATGGTTAACTTAACCTCTTCACTTTATCTTCGCTCTATCAGTAAAGCTATGCTTATTAGGTATTTGTTGTTTGTGTCCTTACAACAAATACCTGTCTCTTTTTTTTTTCTATTTCACGGTTTATTCGATTTTGAAGTTATTTATAAAAATCTGCAGTAATCTTTTATCTATGTCTAGTAATAATAAGAGGGAATACCGCTGACATCATCCCTCATCTAAAAAAGTGAGCTTAGTAACGCACCCTCTTTGATTCAGACATTCGTAATTTTGCTGACGGAACTGTAGACCTGTCCGTCATTAGGAAAATTTAACACCGTAGAAATCTTTATTCTCTGTAACACGATAGGTGATTTTAGGTTTAGGTTATGACCTATATCTCAAGTACATTGAAGGATGGAAAAGTTTGTCTTGAAAAGGGAGCCTAAACGTATAACATGCACATCTACCGTGGAACAACATCGTATCAACTCGAGACGTTCAGTATTCTTTGTATGAAACTCTATACTTCAACGCACATCTATCAACTTCGTAGCGTAACCACCTCAGATCGAGATCAACTCGGGACCCACTCCCTGGTGCTGGTGCTGTTTCCGTTACGGGTTGATAGATATGCTTTATCCTTATTCTGGCAAGTACCAACTTAGGTCAAAGACAAAGTTATTTTTGCTGTTAAAAATATTGTTATGTTTTCGTTAGGTGGAAGTGGACCCTGAATTCAGTTATGGGTGGCACGGAACCCTTAGTGCACGGGTCCGACTCGCAGTTAGCCGGTTTTTTTTTAAATGGTAATCTGAAAATAGGGCACGTAACCAATACTTGTTTTTTTCCACTGATTGGTTGGACTCTAAAAATAAGATTTCATTTAAAGGTGTCACAAAACCTAATTGTTTGCGAGACGTTAGTCCTCGCCGAAGCAAGGCAATAAAACGAAGGTGAGCGAATTTCGATGAAATTGGAAGTGTACGTGAAGTCATTGTACGTGGACCAATTCACAGCTTTAAAGATTGGAGCTTCTCCGAAGGTGGAACATTTCAGAGCTTTAAGGTTTAACGGCTTAGATAGAATCAGATCTTAATCATGGAAAAAACTCATTAATTTGTTGATTTTTCTCATAGTTGCACATTTTTTTTATTTTTTAGGACTTCGATTCAGATTCAGATTAATTTATTACAAGGATTACCACGGACTTATCTGGTTTACCACGGATCGAACTTGATTCTAGATTATGGATATGCTCGGGGTGGTTCTGGATTGGAGACCCTTTGACCAAAGACGCAGCGTAGGACGTCCACCGACAAGATGGACAGACGACCTTGTAAGAATCGCAGGATCAAACTAGATGCAGACCGCTAGTGATCGCTCGCTGTGAAAGCTATAGGCTATGTTCGACAGTGGACGTCCTTTTGCTGATAATGATGATGATGATGATGTAAGGTAATTATTAGTCAGCAAGCAATGAGTACCTTTTCCTTAGCTGCTCACATATAAAAGTTTTTTTCTAGAACTCATCCAACCAGCGCGCGATTAAGCATTAAATATGAGCGCGCACCGTGCACGTATCGCCGGGGCCATACGGGGTTCTTCATTGCGCCTTAATAAAGTGTTTAGTGGCAGTTCGCACGGCGTTAGTAGGCTCCGAATGACATTGTCGTGCGTTACACCCCATTCAGACGGGCTACGACTCAACTCGGGCAATAAAAGGAGAGGAAAGATAACTGCATGGATCCTTCAGGGCGGCAAGTAATGCCCTATTGAGCGTGGCTAATGATAATTCTATGCAGGTGCTAAGGTCACATTCAGAGTTAGAAGTCGTATTGTACCTGTTGTAAAACCGTAAGTAAGGTTGTAAGGGTTTTATTTAAGACAGCATAATTTAACAAAAATGAGGCGTTTTCATTCTGCATCAAAATGCAGCAATTAGGTAAGGAACAAAGATAATTTTATGTAGGTGCAAAGGTCAGCATTTAACTTCGTTAAAAATCGTTAATAATAGTATGGCCGTTGGAAAACCGTAAAAGGATACTAAAAAAACATTTATTTATTAAATGTTTTTCTAGTATCCTTTTACAATATATATAAAGTGATTTTATTGATAATCATCTACAAAATCATGCGTGTTAAATAAATGATTGAATGTGCTAGGTCACTTGATTGCATGTACAGTTCGCTCCAATAACACTTGCCATTGACCACTTGTTAAAATTACAAACGCGGATGTCGAATTCTGACGAGTCGGGCCGAGCAAACCAAAGAGGAAATGAATGAGAGGGATTCTAATTTTCTAGTGCTACAACGAGGGCTCTTTTGCTACGGGGTAATAAAGGGCTATGGGAATCGGAGTACCATTGTAGCTATTAAAAGGAGACTTTTAGAAAGTAGGTCAATCCGTAAGTATTATTTAGATTGCTTAACGTAATTTTACTTTTATATGAGCTGAATTAATGCAAAAATATCTGTATCTTATCTAAAAAAAAATCGTGCTAGTTACATATCTTTAACGCGAGAACGGTACAGATTTAAATTAATTTTACCCTGCTAGATTTGTCTTGACCCCGAATTTATTAAAACAAAACATAAAACGAAGTTGGCGGGGGTTTGCTAGTTTTTTACAAAATAAAAATGAAACGAACTTGATTTGATACTCCGGCAGTTGTATACTCGTCAAATTTTAATTTCCTTAAAATGAGCTAGACAAATGCAAAAATATTTATATTTTTTATCCATTTAAATACATAAAAGAAAGTCGTATTAGTTACCTCACTTATAACTCGAGAACGTCTGGACAGATTTTAATGATTTTAACTTTGTTTAATTTGTCTTCGCCTCTAATTGTGTAATAACAAACATATAACGAAGTTGGCTGGGATTGCTACTTTTTTCAAAATAAAAATTAATTGAACTTGATTTGATTGAGAAGGCAGTTGTATACTAAACAAATTCAGATTTGTCTATACTAATATTATAAAGCTGAAGAGTTTGTTTGTTTGTTTGTTTGCTTGAACGCGCTAATCTCCGAAACTTATGGTTCGAATTGAATAATTCTTTTTGTGTTGGATATTCCAGTTATCGAGGAAGGCTATAGGCTATATAACATCACGCTACGACCAATAGGAACAAAGATATAGTGGTAATTGTGTAAAAAACGGGAGAAAGAAGTCACTATTCCATGCGGACGAAGTCGCGGGCAAAAGCTAGTATAATATATTTTTTCATTAGGCTTGGAAAGTAAATTGTTTTCCACTCACCTAAACTATTTTTTTCGGGTCAGTCTATTCCTGGGTGTTCCCGAAAGCATGGACACCCTAAATAGGACAGAAGTGGACCCGCCGGAAATTTAATCTGACTGAGGGCCCTTTGTTACGAATTTCGTCCTTGGATAAATGTCGGTGAGTATACTAAGAATGAATATTTCAGTATAATTAAAAACTCAAAACGCTATTACGTTTCCGTTGGAAAGACGTCTCATTATAATAGGTATCTTGATAAATTTATTGGCCTTCTAATCGGCTTGCCAATCTATTTTGGGGTTTGCTCTGTACAAGGGCCGAAACCTTTTTAGGGAGCTCTTTGCTGGTTTTGTGCTAATGGATATATGATAAGTATTTTCCCCGAGGGATGAGAGTAAACATTTTGTTAACTGCTAATGTCTGAAAACAAAAAAGGTTCAACCTTTGTACTTACAAAATGATAACCTTCGATGAAGAATTTAAGAAGCAGTTTACTTTTATTGCTGGCTGTCCATTGATGCATAATCATTATTTATTAGGGACTAAAATACTTCAGATCTTATAAAGACAGCAAAAGTATCTGAACGAAATAATTAAGACAGACTAGACGAACGTTGTGATAATTAAGTTTGCAACGCAAAAAGGTTACACACTGACTCTAAGATATAGGTATTACATGAACTATATTTAACTAAACAGACAGATAATGTTAAGTGTGAGTACTTATTGGAACGCATTGTAGAGAAAATTAACTCCTACAGTCCTATAACAGTATCCTGTATAGCTCAGTGGAATGCAGGTCTCCAGACACCGGTCGTACTAAACACCACTTTAGCATAATGGCTTTCAGGGAAACTATGCAATCGTCTTTACACAAAGTGAATTCTTTAAAAAGATTAAAAATTGTATATTGAGAGAAGCTGCCATCAAATGCATTCTTGTATCCTAGGACCACCCCATGATTGTAAAATTACAGGGCATTATTAAATCCTCTTTTTATTAGAATCGTTGCAAAATATAAAATTCACAACCGATCTATCTGTATTTAGGAACTAAGGATTGTTTAACGACTAGGTGGCAAAAATTGTGTATTTTTTTAACCTTTATGCAGTTATAATAACTTTTTTGTAAACCTAGAACAGTTTAGCCATGTGCTTGGCATTAAGCGTTAATATCTTTTAGTCTTACTAAATAGCCGACACACACGCAAAGACCGGAATTCTCCTACTAAGCCTGTAGCTTAGACTTAGATGAAAATAAAAGATACGAGACTCCAACATGCTTGTACCTTCTAAGTACTTTTGAAACAATAACCTTTAAGCTTTCAGAATTAAGTAGTTCTTAACTAATGTAAATATAATAGCTCAATAGATATTCTTTGTTTTGGCAGACATCGTCAAATGAGTCCGTTTACGTAATTAAATTCTTATAACTGGACTTGAAAAATAAACGGTATGTAAAATTATCAAAATTAACTTGATTTCTCAGTAACATAGCATAGCATGCTTTTCAAACCAATAAGTACCTAGGTGTTAGCATAGATAGGGAAACCAAAAGTACCTATTTACATCTGTAGATTTGCAGATATTTTGCACTGTAAACTCATTTACCTTTAAAATAAATAAGAAAAACCTTAAAAGGCGAACGCAAAACAAACGGAAACAATGTTATTGCCCAAAAATAGGCACAAAGGAATACGAAATAGGGTAAAAAAATAGTGGATGACATATTTCATTTACATACCCGAGTTATACAAGTGAAATAGACATGACAACTATCCTTCAGGCTTTAACCCTTTGCGTGGGCGGCGGGTCGCTCCCACCCCGAGTAAAAGTATACCACAGCCGAATTGTAAGGTCCTACTTTGTACATACAGTTAGCATTAACGGTGCTGCACGCTTAATTTGTAGACACTATAAATAAAAGTAACGTGTATTGAATTCGATGAATTTTCTCAGGAGAATGTCAACATTTCACTTTGCCATGGTGTTACACATAAGTGTTCACTGTAGATGCTGACAGTAATGATGCGTCTCAGATTCCGAGACACAAAAAACACTAAGAATTATGCCGCTGATTAGTAAAAAATACGATGAAATATTTTTTGAATACAATAAAGTTTATAAAAATAAGTTTAATGCATGTCAATTGATATGTCGAGTACTTGAGCTGGTAATTATAATTTTTTTTGCGATTTTCTATTTGGATTACATAATTGATGCCTCTGTTACAAAACAGAATAAGAAAAACAAAAGTTACAATCTTATACAATTAAGATTGTAACTTTTGTTTTTCTTATGTAGAGGAACAGACTGATGAACTTAAAATTAGTTTTCATTGGAACATATTTTTAACTCATCATGCCTAGCAACTCCAAACTAAATAAAAGCGTTTCTTTCAGCGATTAACTAACAGTAAATACTTATGATTTCATGTGCGTAGGCGGCACTTGCACTCCCAAAAACTTCCCTGATTCAAATGCGTGTTTAAATATGAAGCACGTTATCTTCTAAAATATACCTAGTTCACTATTACATCATAGACACTGGCTGCATTTGCGGCACGGAGCGGGCATAAAGCTGACTGCTACAGGCGCTTTATAGCAAATTGGAGTCATACCGAGTTGACGCCCGGTCGCCGGGACCCGACATTGTCCACGTGACACCATTTACATCCAACGTGTAGGGTTGCCAGACGGCTGAGGGGTTAAAACGAGACGTGCTTGAAACTTGCAGTGTTGCAATGCGGGCTTTGTGAGGTGTTGGAATGTGAGTTGCAGCTGTTATAGGTTTTATATACGCAAATCGACATTTAAGTATCCATTACAATTTTTTTATAGAATCATATAAACATAATCATAACGGAATCTCATTTCGTTTTTATACTGTAAAAGTATTACTGCTAACCTTAGCATTTAAATTAAAATTAATTATTATTATTAATGAAGTTATAAGCGATTAACAATATACGTTTGTTTTGATTGAATGTATGAATATTTCATACATTTACATATTATTTCGAAATTTCTTATACCTACATTGGTATCATCTCCATCATGATCAGTCGCACTAACAAATATAGGTAAATCATATTTTTTTTTTGCATTTTAAAACCTTTTTATAAGCAACATTTCAGCATCAATCACAATCACGTGACTTTTTGACCGCAGCGCAGTAGCAAAAGTGTACCAAGTCTAAAATGTTAGTTTTTCGTTATCGGACATACGAGTAGAAGCGCCATGTCCCGCTCGGACAGGCTGGAGGCGGGCCAGCGATGTGTCATGTCCGGATAACCGGCTCGCGTGCCACTAACGGTCAGCCGGATTAAAGTTTCCAATAAAATTATTGCTGGTCCTTTATTTTTTAACAATTTAGATTAAAAGATACTTTTATTGAATCACTTGATTGGTTAATTGCATTGCTCTTAATAAAAACGTTATAAGTGGGATTGCATAAAGTTATAAGCTTGATACAACCTACTCCTAGTTATCTTTAAGCTAAGTACACACATTTTTAGGGTTCCGTAGCCGAATGGCAAAAAACGGAACCCTTATAGTTTCGTCAAGTCTGTCTGTCTGTCTGTCTGTCTGTCCGTCCGTATGTCACAGCCACTTTATTCTGAAACTATAAGCATCACATAGCTGAAACTTGGTAGGTAGATGTATTTTGTTCACCGCTTTCCGATTCAGATACAAAAAGTAAGAAAAAATAATATTTAAGGGGGGTCTCCCATACATGAATCTAAAACCTTAAATATTTTTTTTCTCAAACCTATGCGTGTGGGGTGTCTATGGATAGGTCTTTTAAAATGCTGTTGAGGTTTCTAAAACCATTTTTTCTAAAAGTGTAAGGTTTGAGATATAGACGCTTCCAAAGTGGTAAAATGGGCGTCCCCCCCCCCATCTAACTTTTGAACTAAGAAAGTGAAAATTTTGAAAAAAATATATGATGTAGATCTTAACAAAAACTTGCAACGAAAATTGGTTTGAAGGTGATCGAACCAGTAGTTTTTGAGATATTGCACATTTTTATCAACCGCAAATATAACTTTGTCTTTCATACAAACACTATGAAAAACAAAGTTATTTTTGCTGTCGCAATATATTGTGATGTTTTCGTTAAGTGAAAGTAAGTGGACTCTGAATTCAGTTAAGGGTGGCACGGAACCCTCAGTGCGCGGGTCCGACACGCACTTAACCGGTTTTTTTTATATACTTTCAAAAAGAAAAAAGTTAATTTATTAGAGGTATAGGAACCAGCCACCTTCGACTCTAATACATTGGAGGTAAAGTTGAATTAATTATCTTAAGGGAATTCTGAAACGCGAAAGAGTAGATCACCCAACTTCTAATAATATTCTTCCGGCTTAACTTATTCATTGGTTCACAAACGGCACCAGCGTGAAATTTAATTAATCCGTCATTGGATCTCTCATCAAAACTACTAACTAACTCCTGGAACGGAGGGCTGACGGGTACTCACGAAGTTCTATAGCCAAAGAAAACTAAGTTGCAGTAGACCCTGAGTCTTTTTTGTAAAGTTAACTAAGTACTCATACTAAGCTTTGGTAACTTAGGTAAATGGAAAATGCCGTATCGGTTAATATCACTATTCACCTTCCTTACGTCTGTGTACCGTGCTAGTAAAGTACAGACTTAGTTAAATTGGGAATAATGGTAGATAGTTTTCTATATAGTTAAGCAAATCTTAACTTTACTTTTATTAAAAAAAATATAATTTATTTAATAATTTAATCAGTTTACATTCAATAAACTTATTTCAATAAAATTACATTAAAAATGTGTAAAATACATGCAGAAATGTGTAAAATACATGCAGCGTCAAAAAATAGAATTCAGCAATAAGCATTGTCAAAAAATATATAAAACAAAAGGAATAATTTAGTAGGTACACTAGGACCCACCCCGCAACCTAGTCGATCCAAAGGTGCCCATTATGCTGGCTGCATTGCCGCGTTGAATGGCAATGGAGACCTGCTGAATCAACCAGGAACCAGAGCGGGGATTCTCCTTTCTCTCAATCTTCGACATCACTCTTTAAAAAGAGAGCAGGCCTTAATACCCCATTATTAAAATTTACTAAGCACATTTTTAAAATTGTGGGCCTTCCGCACCCGCACACGTTGCGCCTTACTACATTACCTAAACGGACTACATTAAAAGTTCGCTTTGATACCTTGGATTTTTCCTCTGAAACCTTAACGATAAAAGAATCTGACGTTGAGCCGTTCCGCTAATGGTAGGTCTGGGCTTGAATTCTGTCATTACGACTCGTAATGCCACCTTTTATCTGCCAAATGAGACGCCGGTATATACCCTCCGAAAAAACTACGTCCCTAGTGTTTTCACCTCCCCTCGATAAAAAGATTTGGAATTTAAATCGTCGCGAATCTCGAGAATGTCTTACGAAAATATAACACAATTCAAAGAATCTCAGACATCTTCACTGAAGCGTATTTTGATGCTGATCAAATTAAAGGCCACTTCATTGAGCCCTGTGTCCATTAGATTTACTTGATTATGTAAAGAGAGCAGACTAGAGTAGTTTAAGTAATGACAACATTAACTATTTTGTGAAACTTTATTAGTTTCCTTCAAGCATTGGCTGACACTTTTTTTGGCACGTAACAGTGGACAGTCAGCGCAAGTTTATAATGTAATAAGCGGACGGCTTCAACCAAAAATGTTCGCAACAAAAAGCTAGTTGTGCACCTCTATAGTTCTGTTTACATCTGGCCCGCGGCAACTCTGTGTTTGATCTCGCGACGAACGGGTTTTCAGCAAAAACTGTGGAAAAATTTCAAGGGGCATTCAAAAAGATTTGTGGTAGTAGGTACTCGATTTGGTCAAGTCTATTTAGGTAAATGCTCTAAAAGAGTCAGCAAGAGAGACAAAGTCTGGTGTTACAAAACATTTGGAAGTTTTTTTTCTCTCTATTGAATCATTACAGCATAAACTGGAAAAAATAATAAGTTTATCATCTGGGTCAGACAGTCAAATGTAATTACCAACTGAGTGTTATTTTCTATTCATCCTAGTTTACTAAGACAAAATATATCTTACTTATTACTAAACTTAGTTTTTACCGTCGCGATAAGATTTCTATCTTCGCTAAATTTGCATTCTTATAGAAATGGGAAACTTAAGATGTTTTCGATATTTCCAAGTCGAAGAGGAAACGTAAATAAATATATTTATCATTGTAACTGGCGAGGGGTGGCGGCGGTCTCATAAAACGAACGTTGCATTTGAGAATAACTAAATAAATAAAAATGATTTTACCTTTAAAGTTAGTTGTGAATGAAAATAATAGCGCTGCTTTCATTGCGTTTGTTGAATGTACGAGTATAGTCACATATTCTGAATACAGGATAACATAGCAAGGTGTTGCCAAATTTTAGAAGGTGGATGAGACCATCAATACTTACAACTTTTAGTATGAGGCCATCATTTGAATCATGATTTCAGTCATTCTTTCAGACTCTCCACACATTATCGTCAATGTAGCCGACTGATTTGTATAGGTAAACTGCCGTCGTCGCTCGCAAACTTGGTTGCTTTAATATCGAAATTGCAGCACTTAGCGAGACACGTATTGCAGACCAAAGAGAGCTCGAAGAAATAGGCGGAGGATACACATTTTTCTAGAAAGGACGTTTACAGACCGAAGCCAGTGTAGGTTTTGCTATTAAAACTTCCATCGTCAAAAAGCTACCGGAATGTACACAGTACATCTCGGACCGCATTATTACACTGCGTCTTTATCTGGACAATAATAATTTCCTCAATGTTAAGCGTCTACGCACCGACAATGAGCAATAAAGATAGCGTCAAAGACCAATTCTATGAGGATATTTGCCAATGTATAGGTAAGCCGAATTCACTCAAGAGAGCAGATCAAAATCTGCTAACTAAAACTAAAGTTAAGTTAAGTTAAGTTAGCCTGTAAGCATCCCACTGCTGGGTAACGGCCTTACCTCAAATGTGAAGTAGTATGAGCCATACTCCACCACGCGGGCTCAGTGCGGATTGGCGGAGGGGTGTTTGCAAGGCAAGCGACCAACCTTGCTGTCCGATTTTTATCAAGCCGCCCATAGGGCCTCTGACTAGGCTTAACGACTAATACCGATCGATATTAGCCGGGACCAACGGCTTAACGTGCCTTCCGAAGCACGGAGATGCTCGTGATGTACGTCACTTATATGGTCGGAATGGTCACCCATCCAAACACCGACCGCGCCGAAAGTTGCTTAACTTCGGTATTACTACCAAAGCGCTGCCACCACTGCGCTACGAGCACCTCTAAACTACTAAACTAAAACTAAATAACAAATTATTAGGCGATTTCAATACGAGGGTTGGTCGAGTTTATGAGTCGTGGTCTCGTGTTCTGGAATATCTGATATTTTATTAAAGCTTTCGACCATGACCCCTTACTAAAAGTTGATGTATAAAATTTGGAAACACCTTGCTGTACACTCTGATAGAAGGATTATGACTAGCTAGGCTCCTTACACATACTGGAGCTCTATTTTAGAATCTCTCGCTTCAATATGGTGTGTGATTTCGTTGATAAATGGTCAATTTCCAAATTGAAATAAGTTGAAATACAGTGGACTTTTAATAGAGTTTCGAACGAAAATCACTCAGAGTCTTGACGCGAGTGATTAAAAAAGGCAGCCACTGGTCTCGATAATAAGGCATAAGTCCACACATACTCTTTACAAAGCAGATACTGAGCGACTCTAGATACGAGTTAAATGCTGTCATCTCTGCTATTCCCTCAGGATATATTGATACAAGTTCCAGCGCAAAAAGTCATACACAGTCTTAATTAAAAACTGTTTTTATACCGCACGCTTCGTGCGAATTCTTCTGGGGATCCAATAAACATTTATGCACCATCAATAATTAAATTCAGCAGGCCTGGTTAGCATTTACAAAGTATACATTTTCATGCTTATTTACTCAAAAGCTGGATAATTATTTTGAATTGAATAAATTTCATCATTCTGGGGCACGTATTTTCAGCAAACAGAATCAGTTATTATATTCAACTTACCTGTAAACAGTCTTAATTTCTATATTATACCAAAAGCAATCTTCTAAAAGTACCTTAATATTAGTACTTTAATTTTTCATATTTAAGTCTCACAGAGTAATCATTGATTTAGACTGGAAAATTTGAAATCACATTAGACACAGAAGATGGAGGTAGTACCTATTTTAGCGTTTTAGCAGATGAATCACTCGTAAATATGTAATCTTAATTAAGTAACCTAGGTAACCGCGTAAATAGTATAATTATTTATTGTGTACGAGTACATTGACCTACTATTATGTACTAGCGTATGGAAATGACATCACGAACAAATTTTGTGATCCATGAATTGACGACACCGTCAACAACTATGAACGGATTCATAATTCGAAATTCATATTTCCAAGAAAATCTTACAATCTTGTCGTCGTATTTGCGACACATTTTTTGCTTGGCATAGCTTTCCTATACGTAAGTAACAACTCTCTGATTGTGTATGAGTTTGTGCGTGTGTGTCAACCGAAAGATATGTCTTATTTTGCAAATGCATTAAAATCTTTTATAAGCATTGTTGTCATGTAAGTGACCTTATAGTTATATATATAGTTATATTATGTCTTAGAATAAAAATCTTTAAACCTTACATAAAATAGCTAAATGGACTTTTATGTAAGCGTGTTGTATAGTACCTGAATTAGGCTATAAGAAGGTCTCAGTGCAGTGTCTATGGTGATTAATTGTCTTCGACCGAGACCCTTGTCACGCTTCACGCAATTTATGTATATGACGTGATCAAACGAATAAGGTTTGGCCTAGGCGTGTTTGATATTTAAGTTTTTCAAGAGAATTTAGCTCGTACAAAGTTTTAGGCACTGAAATTTTCCGCAGATGGCTGTGGTTGCTTTTATACATTTTGCGCAGAATAGAAAAGGAGAGGAGTTTTGAAAATCTGAAAAAAACCTTTTTCCATCTCTAAAAACAATGGTGACAAATAGTAACACGATTTATGACACAATTACAACACAACAAAAACTTGATACAATTCTTGATCTATAGAGTGTAAGCGCAATCGTAGTCATATAGGTTATTAACTTTCATTGGATTGCAAAAACAATTGCTACTTAAAAAAAAGAAACATTATTTATTTAATGTATAACAAACGACGATGGTAATTACCTCTCACTACTAAATATATTTTTTTTATTTTGTACTGCCAGCAATGTGGATTAAATGTTGATTAGTTTTCATACTCTTCAAGACAGTATACAAGACGTTTAAGTGCCAGTAACAATTGATTGTACTTTATGCTTCAAAAAGTAGCTTTCTGTCTCGAAACCTTGAGAGAAAATATTCGCTCTTTGTTGATATTTTACGCCAGCGTCACGTTTACATCGTGGGCGTTTATTTCTTTTAGATTTTACCACTTATCTTGTGGCGTAGTAATTAAAATACCGATTAGCTCTTCTACTAAATGCATACATTTTGAGCTCGCTTGTCTATTTTGTCTTATAATTTCAAACGTGTCGCCAGAATTTTCGAGTTACATTATTTAATAGCGTTCTGTCGTGGGACATCAAATTGAACATTTGAACACATTTGAATTCATGGAATGTGTTTTAGTTTGACCATAATAATGTATTTTGTGCTTAAATAATATACAACTGAGTAAGTCGTGGGCTTATCGTCTACTATTTCTTTTTCTTTCTGTGTGGTTTGACTTGCAATTCTTTTTGCTATTGATGAAGGCGATCCGTTTCTGAAAGTTGGTGAGAAGTTTACCTGCCTTAGCGAAAAAAACATAAATTCTAGGAGAAATATCTTTCAGCTTAAATGGGAATAAAATAATCGATGCCTGCAAATACTAATACAAATAAAATACAAAGACCTATTATCACTACAGCCTTTCTTTGGAGAAGATGTATTTACACAAATTAATAAGACATATAGTATTTTACACACTTTTCAATCACTATCAAAAGCTAGCATATGGTGGATAAATATATTGCCATATATTTGAAACAAAATAATGTTTAGTGGCATCTGTAGACGACAAAAAAATGTAATTTACGGCGATTAATGATTAAGCAATTTCCTTTTGCTACATTAGTCCTTAGGACTGAAAGAATGATTTAAGAAGGGGAGCCACTTTTTTTTTTAATGTAAATTTTTTTTTTACTTTGGGGGGGGAGATTCCTGTCACTAGCATTGTAGCTACTAGCATATGTTTGGTATCAATTTTAAGTAAATCAAACACGTAGAATTCATTTCTACTATTCATTTTGCAATATTTTGCAGAAAAACGCAAAAAAAACAAAAAAATAAAAATCGTCATTTCCCTTTTTTGGTACAAAGTCGTCCATATCGTTTTTTTTAACAGATAATAAAATAAAAATATTTTTTTTAGAAAGCCCATTTAATCTCCTTTATAATAAGTACCCACATTATGGACGAAAAAATTATAATATAGATGAAAAAAATACATCTCATTACAATATACAAAACATTACAAATTAAAATGACCTGATTTTGACTTCAAACTCTTCTGATAAAAAGATAGTGCAGCTTAAGATACAATAGGCGTTTCAAATAATGGGTGTTATTGAGAAAACGCTTTATTTTTCAATATTTATATGTTACATCTATCATATTATTATAATCACAATAAACGTCGCGTCGTGGTTTATTAGTATGGAATATCATCTTCCATGCCGTCTTCCATTTCGTCTAATAATGCCTCGCTGTCTATTACAATGTAACAAACGAAACAGGGATAAGTGTTTATGATAATTTTGACTAACTCGTTGGCGCGGTGGCTAGCGCACCTGGCTGCTGCGCCAAGGGTCGTGGGTTCGATTCCCATCCAGGGCAAACATTCTTTGGATGAAAAGGTTTGTTTATCCTGTGAGTTTGGGTGTTTAATATCTATGTAAGTATATGCATCTTAAGGGCATCTTTTGTTGGAGGACTATGAGAGGAGGATAATGGAGGAGAATAATGATCGGGGACAAATCACAAACGGTCATCTGGCCACAAGCTAGGATTCCCTGTGTTATGGGAACCAGAGACTGATAAACATACTTACATAGATATTAAACACCCAAACTCACAGGACAAACAAACCTTTTCATCCAAAGAATGTTTGCCCTGGATGGGAATCGAACCCACGACCCTTAGCGCAGCAGCCAGGTGCGCTAGCCACCGCGCCAACGAGTTAGTCAAAATTATCATAAACACTTATCCCTGTTTCGTTTGTTACATTGTAATAGACAGCGAGGCATTATTAGACGAAATGGAAGACGGCATGGAAATGATATTCCATACTAATAAACCACGACGCGACGTTTATTGTGATTATAATATATGATAGATGTAACATATAAATATTGAAAAATAAAGCGTTTTCTTAATAACACCCATTATTTGAAACGCCTATTGTATCTTAAGCTGCACTATCTTTTTATCAGAAGAGTTTGAAGTCAAAAACAGGTCATTTTAATTTGTAATGTTTTGTATATTGTAACGAGATGTATTTTTTTCATCTATATTATAATTTTTTCGTCCATAATGTGGGTACTTATTATAAAGGAGATTAAATGGGCTTTCTAAAAAAAATATTTTTAATTTATTATCTGTTAAAAAAAAAACGATATGGACGACTTTGTACCAAAAAAGGGAAATGACGATTTTTATTTTTTTGTTTTTTTTTGCGTTTTTCTGCAAAATATTGCAAAATGAATAGTAGAAATGAATTCTACGTGTTTGATTTACTCAAAATTGATACCAAACATATGCTAGTAGCTACAATGCTAGTGACAGGAATCTCCCCCCCCAAAGTAAAAAAAAAAAAATTACATAAAAAAAAAGTGGCTCCCCTTCTTAAATCATTCTTTCAGTCCTAAGGACTAATGTAACAAAAGGAAATTGCTTAATCATTAATCGCCGTATAATTTAGTGTACATCGGCAACTAGTTCTATTATGTTGTTTCAAATATATGGCAGATAAAACTAACAGGAACTTACAAAGACATTGTGAAACAGGCCCTTTTGGATTTTTTATGCTTTAACTGATGTTTATCATAGTTTATATTTTTCCACCGTCAGCACGCACGTTTCCAAAAGTAAGTATCTCATTCCTAAAGCCACCTTTCGTATGTCTTAAGTTACATGTCTGCTTAACTTGCTACACGTAGACAAAGGGATTAATCCTCGCCTGGGTGTCGGTTAGGAAATAGGATCTGTCTCTATCTGTCATTATGTATATGACGAGTAACACTAGCGATGAGGCGTATTTATCGTAACAGGTATTTATAACAAGTATTTAAATAGCGGGCGTTACAGCTGTTCCTCGTAAGATAAATATCTGTTCTATGAAGTCACTGTTACCAGTACCCACTGTTATGAGTACGCAGCGTACCAACACACTTCACGCGCTGTTATCTGTTCAATCTGATAAATACTAGGTGCGTCTCTTTCTTTCCCGTGGCTTTCTAGCGGCTAGAAAGAGATGCACCTAGTATTTCATATCTTTACCTGACAAAATAAAGTTGACCCCAGTACGCTTTGTCAACCAAACATACCAAGTGTCTTTGTTATTTGGTTCTTGACAATACTGATCTTTCTTCTCCGTCTTCCAGAGTACATTTGAAAGAGAAGCACCTAGTATTTTAAAATACAGGAAAGTGTGGTAGTCACTTGACATAATACTTCGTTTGATCAACTATGACATATTTAATTTAGTTTCTTAACTTTCTTGATAAATCGATCGGAAACACAAATAATAATAACGAATATACATATGACATTAATAAATAACTGCACGTTATTTTGAAGATCTTTAAAAATTTTGTACAATTAATAAGTTTGCTAGTGGTAATAACTTTCCATAAACTTATAATATACTTAAAGTAAGGTCTCTTTTCTGTAATAAATAACAAGACGAAATGTAATTATTTTTATTTCTTATCCTTGTTTCCGAACGTGCAGTTCGGCAGCGCCCCTAGCGGACTAGAAGGATAAAGTGATTCTAACAATCAGCTGAGGTTGGATGCGTTACACTTGCCGACCGCGACGACCACATCCACGAACACCCACTTTAACGTGCCACTTGACCACCGCGATCGTAGTAGTAAATGACGGAAATTGTAATATAAATTAAAGAAATTTGACAATTAAGTATAAAGCGTTGCAAACTGACAGTCCTAAGCCTGATATACATGAAGGAAAGTTTTTGATTTATATTTTGATGTTTATGCTGTTTATAATAAATACATATTCTTTAAATACTCCTGTACCTGTTCTCTGAAAATGAATCTGCATTCTTTATGTGGCTGTCTAAACAATAACTTACCGAAACGCAAACTTCTCTTAGTAAATAAGCCTTGTATCTCCTGCATGTAATTAGTAGTTATTTGTGACTGAATATGAAAATAACAGGGAGTGTTTAGTAACAGGTATTTGGAACAGGTATTTTTTGATAACAGGAACAGCTGTAACAGGTATTCAGTTTTACCTGTTACGACCCATGTCTAAGTAACACTAATACGAGGTAGGGTTGGTCGTAGAATGTCGAGGAGTGTCTACAATTTTTGTTTGTATGCGGTTACATGTGAATAAAGTCGGAAGTATTTAGTTTAAATAGAAGTATCATCAATAGATTTAAGCATCAATACTATGTAAGAGGTTTCTAGCAAGAAATAACTCCGGTGAGTACAGATAAGTAGAATTTATTTATTTAAAGACTTAATTGCACAAATCATTGTCCACAAAGGTGGACTTGATGCTACAAGCATTCCCTGCCAATCAAACCTTTAGGTCATGCAGAGAGATGGCAATGGGTGCAGCGTAAATAATAAACAGAAAAAGAATCGGAATAGAATTGAATCAGCCCTAAAAGCTGGAGCAGCGCAAGTAGGTCCCACTTGCAAGTGATTATTTGTTTGCGCCGTATGGCGTTAAAACGTTTGGACCGTGTTGACCTTCTAAACTATACTGCTGAATTGCTGTTTGGCAAAACTGCACCGTAATTAAATTCTGTTTTGGCAAATAATAAAGCTGGCTGGTTCCTAGCTCAAAGGATTAGCATTGCTATCCAACGCAGCAATGTAGCCAATTATCGCCTCCTTACCACAAGGAAACGGCTCCGTTTAATGAAGGTTTTAAGTAATTTTTAATGATTTCATGTATGTCTGTTTTAATTTGTTATTGGTCTAATAAATGTAATTTTTCAGTATGGTTAACCTTTTTTTTTTTAATGATAGATATTTTAATCAGCCGTATCCTACTAGGAACGAGATGTTAGAAGTCATAGTATTAGGATTTACATAACGTGGCAGCCCTGTCAACCATAACGGCAGAGTGATAGCACGTGATAGTAACAAGCAAGAATCTCTCACAATGGCATCGGCTGCATATTGGCCGATAACGAGAACACAGCCACGACTCATTTTATACACACGCTATCTGGGCTGGCTAACGAGATTCAAGGAACAAGTCAATCAAATATGAACCATGAATCTAAAATAACGCAAGGATTCTTCTCGACGTTTCGTGATTCCAATCTTACCTTCTTCAAATTTTAACATTCTATGCTCGCTTATTACGGGTACGAAACTCGGAATAATGAACGAAGATCTGAAATATCGGCCAAGAGATTTCCGTGAGATGCAGTTTCTACTGCAGTGGTCTGCTTTATTTCGGATCTAACCGCATGTGTGGCTTAGATCATTTATTTTCATTCTTTTCTTTTAAATAAATAAATAAATATATAAATATGCGCTAGACAACACATCAATTGTCTTGGTTTCGAACTAAGGAATTTTCTTCCTTGTGCTACGAATACCAGACAACGATAATGACGGGGGCGTCTCCCATAAATACTTAAATACATATATATAAACATCCATGACTTAGGTACAAATGTTCGTGCTCATCACACAAACATTTGCCCCTTGCGGGATTCGAACCCGCGACGCTGGCATAGTAGTCAGGAGCGCTAACCACTACACCAAACGCAGAAGAAGTATAATCTAACGATCATGTAAGACAAAGTAAATAGTGACGTAAAAAGTAATTCAGTTTAGTAGGTAGATTGTCTTATTCAATGGGCCGTAGCATGCGAAAGAGAGAAACACATTTAACTCTGGAAATTAACATCATGTAACACCATGTTTTAATGCAAATAAAGATTTTTGATTCGATTTGAACAATTGTGTCCTTTTTTATCATGTTTTTAGGGTTCCGTAGCCGAATGGCAAAAAACGGAACCCTTATAGTTTCGTCAAGTCTGTCTGTCTGTCTGTCTGTCTGTCCGTCCGTATGTCACAGCCACTTTATTCTGAAACTATAAGCATCACAAAGCTGAAAATTGGTAGGTAGGTGTATTTTGTTCACCGCTTTCCGATTCAGATACAAAAAGTAAGAAAAAATAATATTTAAGGGGGGGCTCCCATACATGAAACTAAAACCTAAAAATTTTTTTTTACTCAAACCTACGCGTGTGGGGGTGTCTATGGATAGGTTTTTTTAAATGATTGAGGTTTCTAAAACATTTTTTTCTAAAAGTGTAAGGTTTGAGATATAGACGCTTCCAAAGTGGTAAAATGGGCGTCCCCCCCATCTAACTTTTGAACTAAGAAAGTGAAAATTTTGGAAAAAATATATGATGTAGATCTCAACAAAAACTTGCAACGAAAATTAGTTTGAAGGAGATCGAACCAGTAGTTTTTGAGATATTGCACATTTTTATCAATCGCAAATATAACTTTGTCATTCATACAAACACTATGAAAAACAAAGTTATTTTTGCTGTCGCAATATATTGTGATGTTTTCGTTAAGTGAAAATAAGTGAACCCTGAATTCAGTTAAGGGTGGCACGGAACCCTCAGTGCGCGGGTCCGACACGCACTTAACCGGTTTTTGTCTAAAGTCAACACATTGTATTCATTTTCAAATGAAAGTGCTGTTCAAATGTTTGTGCAATCGTATAGAGTGGTTCTGTTCTACAAATTTACAAACCGATTGTTTGAAACATAAAACGTAAAACAAGTTTATTATTACAACTAAACTCAAAACAAGCTATCTTAATTTTCACCAGCGATATTCTTACAAAGGAAAATACCTTGATATCTTATTATATCTCCATTTAGACATTTTCAGAGCACACCTATTCAGCAATCTATCTCAGGCATGATTAGTGTAAGAACACTTGGAAGGTTTTCATTGAAATTTTCTACGACTTCACGTTATTATAGTCGTTAAACATGATCTTTGAGAATCATTATCGAGGTGCCTTCAAAGAATTTAATTACGAGACTTGGAATCACGTGAAACAAGATAGCTACTTATCAACGAAGTCGCGTAATTAAATTGCGAACAGGTTGTAGCAACACAAAATGAATCAAAATTAATCTGGAACAGTTTGACAGGTCGCGTCGTCGGCTTCAAGCACCATTTCTAATTAATTACAATTATTTTTAAACAGTGCGCTTCTTTAATTACGAGGAAAAATACTGTAAGCAGCATTGCGTGTTTCATTTACGTTATAAAAATATTTTTAGTATGCGAGGCGAGACTGTGTATGACAACGAATACGTGGAAAAAGACGCGATATTGTTTCGTGTTTGTAATAATATTATATTGTCAAGGCTTTATCTGTCTCGTTTGTATATTGAAGTTGTATTTTTAATGAATTCGCTTTTTGATGTGACGTCTTTTCTGTTGATTCTTATCTTTGTGGTTTTTTCGCGCCAATAATATTTAAAAGTTTTTATGTACAAAGTTCTAATGTTTCTCGAATGTGGCTTAGAATTGCTGCATCCTTGTAAAACTAGTCCCCTATATCTTAACTCTCAAGTGTATGGACTCAAAGCGAACGTTTTAAACTTTTCTGGATAGCTACCAACTCCTCTCACTAAATATTTATACCGTACTAGGTATAGCACGTTGCTTCGCTTGAGTGGAGCTCTATGGTACTTACTATACTAAGTTATGTTTAATCACAAAGAAACTGAAAGAAAGGCAGAAGCACGCAGAGATACTTTACAGATAGATTTACTTAAATATTTTAATAAGATCTAAAATTGAGTCAATTGCCTCTACAACAATAAGGGCTGTCAATGTTCCATAATCGGAGGACACAGAAAGATGTCAATCAGTATGTATGTAGGTACTGAGTTTTATTATTATGAATTAATTATTTAGACACTATTCACATATTGCTTGTGTGTTATGAAAATCATAAAAACAACGATGGCAGTAGTGCCATCGTTGTTTTTTTAGGGTTCCGTAGCCGAATGGCAAAAAACGGAACCCTTATAGTTTCGTCAAGTCTGTCTGTCTGTCTGTCTGTCTGTCTGTCTGTCTGTCTGTCTGTCTGTCCGTCCGTATGTCACAGCCACTTTATTCTGAAACTATAAGCATCACATAGCTGAAACTTGGTAGGTAGGTGTATTTTGTTCACCGCTTTCCGATTCAGATACAAAAAGTAAGAAAAATAATATTTAAGGGGGGGGCTCCCATACATGAAACTAAAACCTAAAAATTTTTTTTTACTCAAACCTATGCGTGTGGGGTGTCTATGGATAGGTCTTTTAAAATGATGTTGAGGTGTCTAAAACAATTTTTTCTTAAAGTGTAAGGTTTGAGATATAGACGCTTCCAAAGTGGTAAAATGGGCGTCCCCCCCCCCTCTAACTTTTGAACTAAGAAAGTGAAAATTTTGAAAAAAATATATGATGTAGATCTCAACAAAAACTTGCAACGAAAATTGGTTTGAAGGAGATCGAACCAGTAGTTTTTGAGATATTGCACATTTTTATTAACCGCAAATATAACTTTGTCATTCATACAAACACTATGAAAAACAAAGTTATTTTTGCTGTCGCAATATATTGTGATGTTTTCGTTAAGTGAAAGTAAGTGGACCCTGAATTCAGTTAAGGGTGGCACGGAACCCTCAGTGCGCGGGTCCGACACGCACTTAACCGGTTTTTTATGATTTTCATAACTGCTGTAGAGCAGTGATATCTGGGGAGCGACTCCCTATCTCGTACAAAGCTGACCAAATCGTCACACCGTCTCTTTTTAGGTCTTCCTCTGCGATGATAGCCGATATAAAATCACGATTTCTATTAATAACCCGACCAGGGATCGAACCAAATGGTGGCACCTTCAAAGCAAGGAGGTCGACAAGTTAGTTTGTTTTTGTACCCGCTACAAAGTGGTCTCTAGCTATTCCTTACTTGCGGGACTCAACCTAATATTGTAGGCAACTTATTACAATACGATCACAAGATATTTGGCACACAGCCAGACCGGGGCAAACAAGTAGTCTTTATGGTCACGAAGGGCGGAACTTTGCTTGTTATCGAGAAATATCACAACATATCCCTAGTCTTATAGGAAAAGTTTCGAGAATACACGTCTGTCCTAAATCATTGACCAAAGTTCGATTTAAAACGAATTGATTGAATTTATTCATTGTTAATTTGAACTTTATTGTTATTCTTCAATATTATAATTCGTACATAATTCTATGTACGAATTATAATATTGAAGCATCATGGTCTATTTATTTCAATACACTTACATAGTATAGTATAGAGATATATTCGGCATGTATGAAACGTTCAGATTCGCCAGATCCGCTCGGATCCAGTCACGTACAACCCCTAACTCCTACAAAGCCTTCAGACTTGGCTCAAAATTTACACCACTGAGTAGTGCTGCTATACTTATCGACGATATAATCGAGAGTTAATGCAAGATCCTGACCAAAGTATCTAGGAATTTAAACCAAAATTTGACATATTTCACAGAAATCACGTTTATTCGTCTCAAACCCGAATATTTTGTGGAAAAGTGTTCTGAGACTATTTAGTAGCCGATTGCTGATGCCAACGATTGCAAGGAGTTAGATAATGTGATAAACAAGAACACTTTTATTGCAACTTTTTACATCGCCTCGAATGGCTATGAAGTCATTATTTATTCATATTGTCCGACTACTCAAGAATCAATAAATGACCTAACTTATTTTCGCCCTACAACACTACACGAACTAGAACAAACACTCTTCGATTGTCGATTAAAATGAACAACACTAAAACAAGTTGCGTCTCCTTTTATTTAACTTGCCCCCTTAGCTCGGCTTTCAATGAGACGTGAACATTTTTCTATTTCTTGTCTATTATGTCGCATTTCTCAATTTGTGCGGCTCCGCGATGAATTGGTTTTAGTAAACAAAATTGAATGTGTTTATTTGTAAAACTTTTTTAACGATCGCTTTTCTATTCAGCTGGTATAAGTCGGATCATCTTTATTATTCAAAGTTTATGTGCAGACCGACTTGTATGCAGTGAAATTGTATAAATATAGCTATTTAAGTGAGGCTTCCCGAAGAAACAACTACTATTAATACAGATATCTTTAAAATCTGTCCATAAACAAGTTCCAGTTTTAATTGTTGCCAGTCAAAGCTGTTACTTTTTTGTATCGTTGGAAAGTACAGATAGCACACAAGTCAAGAAATAAAATAACATTGAAACGAAGTAAATACTGGTGTTCGCTGCTAATGGCCTGTAACATACTCCGCTTAATGTTCCGGAGCTGCGGAACACTTTGTTCCTACCTACATGTACCACAGACTAACGTGTACTCCGTGCACGTAAAGTTTTTACGAGTCGAATTTTCACTTAGTACGGTTACAGAATTCATGATATTGTGAAATTTCCAATAAAATGGCATACAAAGACATTGGTTACCGTTTAATCATAAAACCACAGCATAGATATAGTTACATTGTATTAACTATTATTGATATTATAATGAATAATAGCCGACTTCGACTACGGTGGCCAGTCACAACGACTAACCGACTGCGCGGGACATTTTATAGTGCACAAGTGTGCTCGCAAACACAGGTGCACTCTCTATTCCTTTCACTCTTATAACCCGATGGGACAGCAATCTGACACGACCGGAGATAGATCAGGTGCATTATAATGAATAGTAAAATATTGGCTATGCAAACTAAAAGTACCCAAGATACATTTGTTTTCTGCAAGACATAAGTGGGCAAATCTCAACAACCATGAATTTTTGTCTAATTTTGGTGGTAATTTTAGTTTATAACTTTTCGGCTAAATTTGTTTAATCATAAGCAAGAGTGTTGTCTACAGTTACATGAAACGTCAGTGAAATTAAAATAATAATAATAATTTCTGAAATATTTGAAACACCAAAATTGATCACCCACCAAAATTGTCACAGGCCACCAAAATTAGATAATCTGACACCAAAATCAACTGCACCAAAATTAGAAATCCATCAGATACGGTAATGCAACATTCTGTGTTTTTGGTTTTGAATGTTAATAATAAGTATCTTAGTGAGTGGTACACACGGTATCACATCGACCTACCTGATTTGTCATATTTTGTCGATTAATTTTTAACATTTCCATCCAAAACAAACACAGGAATCACCAAAATCATTTGCAACATTTCGACAGATTTGAGGAGAATGATGTGACACCGGTGCCGTGTGCCTACCACTGTACCGAGAACCTCGCTTTATACACACTAGTAGGTTTTAGCCAGTGAGTTGTTATTACTACTTAAAGAGAAGCTGTATGTCAAACAAAAATGACAAACGACGACAAAATTGTGACGAATTCCTTGAAATTTGAATTTCGAATAAGAAATTTTTTGTATAAGTTGATGGCCAGTGGCGTCAATTCATGAGGCACGATATTTGTTCGTGGTGTCAGTTCCTTGAGCTAGTAATAGTTGTTCAATAATAATAATCCAAAACCTCACAGGGTACAGGAGCTGGAGTCTTCTCGAATGACCTAAATATTAATATATCAACTACTCTTGACAAGCTAAATACAATCAAGCAGAATGTATCGGCATCACCAGAGCAGCACAGGCGGTTGCAGCCAGAGACGTAAAAGACCAACACATTAAAATCGTCTCGGACAGCGCATCGGTGCTCCAGGCCCTACAAAACAATAGCATCAAATCTGTCCTTATTTGGGAGTGCCATAAAGCACTCCAATCCATAGCAAGCACAAATGAGATAACCTTGCAATGGATCAAAGGACACAGTAACTCACTAGGCAACGACGCTGCCGACGAACTAGCCAAGAGGGGCTCGGCGACAACAGTATATGGCCCGGAACCATTACTAGCCATACCGCAGGCCCAAATAAGAACTTGGCTACGTGCAGAAACCGAAGCAGCATGGAGAAATGGTAAAGGTTGCAGGCAAACAAAGAACGCAATTCCGGAAGGTTCGAAAAGGCTTGCCCGCAACCTCATCCGGTTACCAAGAGACAAACTGCACATGGTTATAGGCACTATAGCTGGCCACAGTCTCTTAAACAAACATCTATTCACAATAGGTGTCACAGACAGTCCCCTATGCAGAGGTTGCATGGGGGCAGAAGAAACACTACAGCATGTGCTCATGGAGTGTATGGGTGTGATGGAACAACGGACAAACTTTCTCAAATCCCCGGAAACATTCCCAGAGGTCTTTAGCAATCTAGGCAGTTTGCTAGCCTTCTGGGAGAGCCTGGGGTGGTTAGAATGATAAAGGAGGGATATACGTACAATGGTCCAATCGTGAGGCTAAGTGTGGAAACACCCCAGCCAAACTAACTAACTAACTAAGTTGTTCAATGGTTTAAGCCCTCTGTGCCTCAGACAATCACCAGATGAAGTTGCAAGAAACCGCGCTTAGTAATAAAAAGCCATGATTAACCGCCGTTATTTTAGAAATCATCATCATCATCATTATCAGACAAAGGACGTCCACTGCTGAACATAGGCCTTCCACACGGCTTTCCACAGCGACCGTTTGTAAACGGTCTGCATCCAGTGCGATCCTGCGATCTTTACAAGGTCTTCTGTCCATTGTCGGTGGTCGCCTACGCTGCGCTTTTGGTCGAAGGGTCTCCAATCTAGAACTTTTCTGCCCCATCGGCCATCAGTTCTATCTACGCGCTATGTGCCCTACCCACTGCCACTTGAGCTTACTGATTCGTAGGGCTATATCCGTTACTTTAGTTCTTCTACGTATCTCCTCGTTTCTGATTCGATCTCGTAGAGAAACACCGAGCATAGCCCTCTCCATCGCTCGTTGTGTGATTTTGAGCTTCTTTATGAGGCCCATAGTTACCATAGTTAGAGACCACGTTTCGGATCCGTATGTCATCACAGGTAACACACACTGGTTAAAGACTTTCATCTTCAGACACTGAGGTAGTTGAGACGAGAAGACGCTCTTGCGCAGTTTCCCGAACGCTGCCCAGCCGAGTTGGATTCGTCGATTGACTTCTTTCTGAAAGTTGGACGTACCTAATTAGACCACTTGTCCAAGGTAGACGTACGCATCGACAACTTCAAGAGTTGTGTTCCCAACAGATACCGGATTGGGTACAACACGGGAACTCGACATAATTTTCGTCTTTTCCATGTTCATTTTAAGACCCACTTGTTGGGATACTCGTATAAGATCTTCGAGCATAGTGCCAAGATCATCCAGCGTCTTTGCCACACGGACTATATCATCGACAAACCGGAGATGTATGATGTATTCGCCATTTACTTTGATGCCGAATCCTTCCTATTCCAGGAGCTTGAAGGCGTACCGACATGGTGGCGTTGTTATACAGACACTTTAATACTTCTATATACCTATAGTCTATGTGACACAGCTGAAGAGACCGAAGCACCGCCCAAGTTTCAAACGAATCAAAGGCTTTCTATAGTTCACAAACGCTAAACGTAGAGGCATATTATACTCCTCGGACTTCTGTATTATTTGCCTAAGCGTATGGATGTGGTCTATGGTACTGTAGCCTTTTCGAAATCTAGTTTGTTCGGGGGGAGGTCGGAAGTCATCAAACCTACGTGCGAGGCGATTCGTGATGACTCTTGAGAACAGCTTGTAGACATGGATCAGGAGTGAGATGGGTCTTCAATAAGGTTATGTCTCCTTGTTTGAAGAACAACACCACCACACTCCTGTTCCATGCCTCAGGCATCATGCCCTCTAGCAGCACGGAATTAAAGAGTCTCTGAAGGTGTTCCACCCGCATTCAGAAGCTCTGATGTAATTCCGTCCTGGCCAGGTGCCTTGTTGTTTTAAGCTGTTTCAGGGCCATCCTAATCTCGTAGAGGCTGATGTCTGGGATGTCTTTGGTGTAGTGACGGGTTAGGATAGCTCTTGGGTCTCTGACAGGGCTATCAACGGGTTTGGCAACTGAGGTGTACAACTGCCAATAGAACTTCTCGATCTCGTCTAATTTTGGTGTTAGTTAAGCAATTTTGGTGTACCAAATTACCACCAAAACCACCAAAATTGCACCACCAAAATTGAAATTTTATATAAAAAAATACGTAAAATAAAAACTGTTTCGGATATTCTACCTAACTTTATATCACTTTAAAAGCACACCATGCGTTCATAAAACACTGCATTGCCACAACAATTTAATTACTAAAAAGTAATTTAAACAGGAACACCAAAATTGCAGATTTTTTGTCCGGAGGTAAAAAAATGGAATACTTTCATTTTTGGCAGATAAACGCAACGAGATAGCGCACCTGTTTCTTCACTGCGCGTGAGTGCCCGGCTGACTGGAGTGAGAGTCGGGAACAATATTTTTTTTGTTCGTTTATGCGGGTTAGGTTGTCTCTTTCATAAATGCCACCAAAATTGTTAATTTCGCGCGGACAGACCATCTGGTCATGCTCTAGGGTTAGGTTACGCACCAAATATGAAAATATCACTAACAGCAGATGGGAAAATTAATCCGAATGTAAATAAAATAAATGAATTTGAAAAATTTCCTGTAATTTTCTTTAGACTGAGGGAAATATCCAGCAAAACGGATTGCGGACAAGCCACCAAACTTAGAATTGCGAGGTAATTTAATTTTTTTCAAGTAACTGAAATATTTTATACAATTTATACTTATGGCCTGGTATGGATACAAAAGTTTACTTTCAAGAAAAAAATTTACAAAAGTGTATCTTTTTAGTACATGACGATTCTCAGCCCGGACGCAAAAAAATTACGCTTGGGATATTCACCCAAGTATAAAGTACTACATGCCCTCCAAATATGGATTTCTAGTTAAAGGTTATCAAAGATATAACTCGATCACACCATATAAGAAATTACAAAAATTTTACTCGTGAATTTTATAACACTAAATAATTCAGTTGTTTGTAGCATCTCCGTCATATTTCTACCGGGCCTCTCTGAAATTAAAGCAGAAATCTTTATTGAAATACAACCGTGTCTATTCTAATTCTTTCAGTAATTGCGACGTCGTTCATTGTGATCCGCAGTGGCTCGGGCGATAAGTTTTTAGTTGGGTTTCTTTTGCTTTTAATCATCATCAGGATTGGTACTCTCGTGGACACCGCTGCCTAACCGCCCAAGGGCCAAATTCACAAGCATCAGGACTTTTGTTTTAAGTGACGCCATTTTACTCATACAAGTGACTTTTGTTTGAAAGAAGTTAGGCGGCAGAGACCTCCAACGTTCTTAGCATTAATTTCTATAAAGTTACAATAGGTTCATAATTTATTACGTGCATAGGAAAAAAATATAATATAAGCTTTACATAATGCCTACCGATCCGCACTGAGCCCGCGTGGAGAAGTAGGGCCAATATTGAGGTGAGGTCTTTGCTCAGTAGTGGGATGTCTATTGTTTACAGTTCAATTTTTATTTTGGGTACTTCTTTTCCATTGGGTAGTAATCCATTAAAATCAGGGTTCTCCCTAGCCAAATAAACTTTGCACTAAATCTTATAAAAATGTTTCTAATTTTCTAATGGCTCGCGTCCATTCGCCGTCGCGTAACGAATTAAAGAACGAAACAATTTCACTCGCACAAGCGGGAACGCAATGTTCGAGATTTTATTGAATAATTAATATGTACTTTAATTTCCTCCGTATTTTAACATTCAAATGCGTTTTTTTCTGATCCCCAAATTGTAGAAATTGTGTGATTTTGTAATCCCTTTGTACGTCTAGAAACCTTTAATTTGTTGGCCTTGACACCATAGCAATTAAAAGACGATGAGATTAAACAACAAAATTCCTAATTTTATTATCTGTAATGAATATTTACTTACCTAACTATTAATTAATCAAATTCCTTTTCTTAATTTATAAGACACTGTTAATTCACACGTCACATCATTTGTCTTTGTTAGAGTCACTTACTCTATTTCATGCTGTGCTAGGCTTGATACTACGCTAGAATTGCAATTCACCGCTTTGACAATGTCCCAAGCGTAGCTGTTTTTCTTACATATATACATTATACATTGTAAATACATATATACATTCGTAGCTGAGTTCAATCAAAGTACCCTTGAGTTAAACATATCGTTCTTTATACTAATATATTATTAGACGACGCGTTTGGTGTATTGATTAGTGCTCTTGACTATTACGCTGGCCGTCGCGGGTTTTAATCCCGCAAGAGGCAAATGTTTGTGTGATAAGCACGAACATCTGTAAATATAAAATAATTTATTTAAAAAAAAAATTCTTCTGCGCGGCGATACGCTGACTCTGTTATATGTTTGATGTTATATGTATTGAAGTATTTATGAGAGACGCCCCCGTCATAATCGTTGTCTGGTATTTCGTAACTCAAAGAAGAAAATTCCCTACCACGAAACCAGACAATTGGTGTGTCGTCTGGCGCATATTTATTTATTTATTTGTATATTTATATTTTAAATGTTTGTTTATATTTTTTCCCAAAACGGTTACACATGAATAAATTTTAATATTCAGTGTTATGATTGTAATGAATAACAGTTACAAATAATGTTTTTTTAATAAAAAATAATAAAAAGTTATAAATTCTATAATTTGAAAATATATAACTGTCTTTGATTTCGTATTATATTCAATATTCTGTGATAAATCGCAGGTAGCGGCTAATATTGTAATATTTTTTCCTCTTACAGGTAAGTCAATTTCCGTTCAAGTTCCCTGGGTCAAGTGTTTCATAATTATTAATATCCGTTAGTGGCGGAAATTTCCAAAATCACACGGTTCTTTTTGTGTCAACAAATTCACAATAAGCTGGAATAGGTGAGCACCTAAACCCAGTGCTAGGATATCGCCATCGTTCTTTTTGTAAATTAATAGTAAAAAATACTTAAATCAGTTCTATTTACCTCAAAAATGCATTTGATTCATATTAAATACAAATATAACAGCTTAAAGTTATGCCATAGGTACGGTTGAGGTCTCTCTCGCCTTGCCACTTTTCAACGAGGATCGCTTGCACAAATGACACAAAAACGGTCGTCACTGCAAATAAAGGTCAACGTTGCACGACGTGCATTATGACATTGATTATGACTCATGGTGGTTATAAGCGCGACAGACCTCAATTGTACATAATTAAGGTACATGATATTTAGTTACATATAAATGGAAAAATAATACAGATAAAAAGCTCTAAAGACGCTATGCTTCCCTAACACAATCGACAGAAACGGTGTAGGAAAGTTTAAAGGAAATATACGTTAAAGAAAATAAATGAGCAACCGTCAGGACCACGGGCGGGAGACAAGTGTGAAGTATCGGGGGAAGGCAAGATTTGGTTCCAGTGCAAGCTATACTAAAGGCACTAGATTGCAAGAAAACAGGTAAAGGGAAGAAATGAAATCAGAAGAAATGAAACATTTTTTAGTTTAAAGAAAATAGCCTCCTAAGTATACTTAGATGTAGGTTGTATATTGACACGATAAGTATATCGTTGCATTAAATCGCGTGTGCGTAAGTAACGTACGAAATACAAAAAAGTTTATAATTATATAAAGATACACGATCATTTTTAAGAAGATACATCAAACAATAACATAGACATATATATGTGCTTAAATTAAAACCATTATAAAAATGGTTGGTTACTGTGGGACCTTGCCCAACCGACACTTATTTCATTATAAATGCAATATGATGGGCCTTCTAACTTATGTTTTTGTTCTAGTTACCGTTTGTTAAAAAAGGATGAAGAGAAAGGTTTAATCAAAACTGCATTTAGTATCAATATAAATATAGCTTTCACTGGAAAGACGGCACAGCAACAAAGACACTTCTTGAAATCAGTTTCAAATACAAATGTATCTACAGAAAATAACATTTCTCGAAGGACTATTGCGCTACAATAATTTCGGTTTTAACTTTATTTTACTCACTAATCTTACGAAAGCTTTATAACAACTTTTGTGACATCAAAAAATAAAATTCAAATGAAAAGCTTGCTAGAAATTGGTTGCTTTAAGATTATTACTAATTTTAGATCTAAAATATCATCCTTACTAAAATGTAACATACAAGTGCCAACAACGTATCCGAACAAAATATGAGTGCTTAAATATTTCAAGAAAATGTATAACAAAAGTGTGAAATAAGGTACAACCATTAATCAGACGAAACAAAGGCTAGACTTGTAACAAAAAGGCACAGGTACAAAAACGGGTCGTAAACCATCTCGACCTACTTTCTGCGGGAATTCACTCCGGGATATAATTTCCAATAGGGGGCGATAAGAATGGTAAAAAATCGCACAGGTGCACTTGGGTGGCGCGTTTGTAGAGTTTAGTTTTTATTGAAGATAGTTTGCAGGGGTGTAATACCTTAATCAGTCAGGTATCAAGCGACTGCCGGGAGTCGCATAATAATGGAATTTCTATTGTGTCTCGTTCACACATACTTGACGAGTTAAGTATTATTTTGGTGAAAGAGCTTAACACGTTCCGGGACAGTGCCCGCCTACAGGCGTGAAAACAATAAAACATCTATTGTGTCTGGAGTAGTGTCCCGGAACGTGTTAAGTTCAAATAGTCATTTCGATGTTATGGATAATAACAAACAAACAAGAAAATATTAAACTAAGACTACCTATTCAAAGGCGAAACTATTTCCTTGTGTAAAATTCATAATCAAAATCAAATCATTTAGTCCGACAATCAATCCTTACTTACAGAGCTAACAATATTAAATTGTAGTAGTAGTTGGTAACATAGTAAGAACCTAGGATGTGTGATAACAAAAATGTGATTACAAAAAATAAAAAGAAATATAAAAAGAGGCACCTTGTGGCAAGGAGGCTATGCTGACTGCGTTGCCGCGTTGGATATCTATATCCTTTGAGCTAGCAAATAGATCATTAGATGTTATATTATCAACATTTTAAACGTCATTTATCTCAATTGAGTGTGAAGAAAAGTATGAGCTGATGATGATAATTTTAAGGCAGGTTTTCATAATACGTTCAAAATCAGAATTAAGTGACAGTTTGAAATAATGCCGAGATAATTTCTTCACAAAATAAAATCGATAAAAATAATAAATGAAGCTTGGATTGACCTGAAAAAGGTTGAGTACCACTGACAAAAAACTGTGCCATAAAGCATTTCGGCCCACTTCCGTCCGCAGCAGAATTCACTTTGGGGCAATAATTTCCAATGGGAAGATATAGCCCTTCCTTGTGAAGGGGGGAAGAAGGGGGATTGACGTCTTTGTGGGCTTCACTTGACATCCAACCTGCCCTTTCAAATGGTCTTTTCATTTGATAAATATTAATACTATTTAAGATCATTGTTGAGGTTGAAATTTTGAAGGGATCCAATCTTTAGTGGTGTTACGCATTACGCAATCAAACAGCTGAAAAAAATATTTTATGAATGTTAGTTAATGATTTTATTTTCAAACTACTTGCTATAAATACACTAACCTAAGGAATTGATATAGAAACTGTAGGTTGTAAATGCCATTTGTGAACAACCAAAAAAAGAGTTATGGGTCAACCCTGAGAGGCAAAGTAATATTTAAAACCACTAATATTTCACACTAAGGTTTGGGTTTGAAAATATGTCAGGGGAATCAGCTAAATACTCGTACTTACACCCAATTCTAATATTTATCCTTATCCGTATTCAAAGCAATTGGTACCTTTTTGTTGGAAGGGGTCTTATATATCAGTATATTTAAACAGATGTGTTCTTTATCTATGTAACATTCAGAAATATAGTGTTGAGTACTATATTACCAGAGACAGTTGTTGTAAATAGAAGCGGACACAATTATTTTTCGCCAAGAGTAACAAACACAAAATATCAAACTTTTAAAACTAGGAAGTTGCAATCCAAAGACCAGAAAGTCTTTAGCACTGTTGTATTTACACCTCCAAGTTCCAACTGAAACTTTTGTACTTTGTTTCTAGCGAAACTAGCGCCATTTAAAATGGTGCTGTAATAATTGAAAGCGAGTATCGGGAGGGGTGATTTTGAAACTTGCAGGAGATAGCCAAAATATTGCAATCCATTTGAGGTGCTGTACAAAATTAGTTGTCATGTTAAAAAGTATCTAAAATACTCTCGTGAGGTCATTGTTAACAATTTAATCGTTGATAACAATCTCTAATCATTCCAATAAAGCGAATATCATAATCATAATCGATTCATCATCATAATCACACTGGTAATAGGGGAAGGCCTTTGCTCCGCAGTGGACGTCCTTTGGCTGAAAATGATGATGGTGGTTAATTTTTTTTTAAATTTGTAAACAATAAGAAGTATGTAAGTTAAAAATTGTACGCTGTGACGTCACAATTTCAAATCTGCATACTACTAATCTGTGAAAGAGTAGTGTTTTGACGCTCGGTACAAAATTAGGAATCTATCTTGTTAAAGATTAATATCGACTGGTGGTGACAACTAGCCAAATGCAATACGACCAGAGTTACATAATAACCAGAAGTACAAGGGTTTTCCATCATCCCTCGTGGATCGAGAGGCCTGTGAGGCATGACGGGCTCATTCAGGGCGGATCTTAAAACCAGACCGCTTTCATACCTACCTTCGGCATGTAATTGAAGGGGCCATTCAAACCAGCCACTCGGGTGGAAATTGATAACGCAGTGGTGTTTTATAACTGTACTTTCACACGTTATGTACGTGGTTATATTATCAAGATTATAAAATTCTAAGGGACTAAGATATAGAAGGCCTTAATTAAAGTGAAAAAGAACGCCTCAACAGTTCTGGCTTACTTTAATTGCATCAAATTTTTTGTTGTAATCGAGCTATGTCGTACATTTGCTAACGTAACTTATTTTAAATAAAGGTATCTCCTGAAATGTCTGTTGATTTTGCCTTCACCAGGTATTCATTCTTTTTTTGACAAGTTGTATTTTCTAAACGCAATTTGACCCTTATGTACTAGCGATGCTATCTTACCATTTTTAATAGCACACCCGTACCCTGAACCGGTCACCGATTCTTGAGAAGTAACTTCCAGCCGCTTCAGCTTAATGTAGCGGAACGGCCGGCCGGCAAACACACGTACTCACGCTTGACCTACTTACTGAGCAAATAGAGCCGAATTTCGACCTTTGTACATTAAAGTGGCTTGAAGTCTTACATTATTTCTATTGAGTTCATAGTTTTGAGCAATTATAATGTACAATATATAATGAGCAATCGCAACATGATTAGACGCAGTCCGAACCATAAATGTCTTATGACAATTTTATATTTTTATTTGTAAAGGTTATACCTTCATTTGTTATTGTATCTAAGAACTCCCAGTGATTTCTAAGTCTTCACAGCATTAATTTAAAAGCATCCTAGCACAGATACTTCAGAAATAACAGGTTTAGTATAGTTGTAAGAAAGTGGTCAGTTTGTAAAGTGGTATACATTTTCAGACCTCAAGACCCTGACTGCAGCACACCCACTCAAAATAATATCGTCAAATAAATACTCGGGGAATATCACCTAAATTCTTTACAAGAACTTCTCGTCCAGTCCTAAATCGCGGTACTATTTTCGCTTCCCATTCGGAGTTTTGAAAATACACGAGTATTTGTGAGGACCTGTGGAATTCGTACAGAAATGGAGTAATCTGATTAGCGTGTAACGAGGCGAGCAGACCTCTCGGAGACCGTAAGAAGCTTACCTTTTGTTCTTGAAGTTTCTTCGATCATAACGGACAAGTTTATCTTGGGAGCGGGCCCGTACATATGCTAGGTTTTCAATCGCATCCCATGTTTCTATACATCGTGTTTAGCGTCGGCAAATCATAGCGAATTTGGTAATAGAGTATAGTATATACTTATAGTTGTATTTCTGAATGATTACACAATACCTTACATACATGTCTAAGGGTTGAGCCGTAGGCTACTAGCGGGTCAAATGTGGTTAATCGTAAACGGTGAATATGGTGGTTAACTGTGAATAGTATGAAAAAGCAGTCCCTGACCAAATAGCGGCAGAAATACCAGAATGTAGAAGATTATGGGGGTCAAGCATTCTCTATAAAACTTCAATACGCACTGACGATCCTGTGCCATGGTGAGTAAACGCCACCATTATATAAGCAATTCTCTGGTGTTGGGTAGCAGCAACAGCAGTTCTGGCAAAAGGCTGAAGATAAATACATCAGAAAAGGCTTTTGACTGGGCATTAAGAACCGGGAAACCCCCGGTTCTTAAACTGTGGTGTGGAAGTCAAGAAGTAAAACAACACACTATTTTCCCTAATTTAAAGTTTTTATGACGATGAGCTGCTCTGAAATTTGATGATGACAGAATACATATTGAGTAGGAATGTAAAAACAAAAAAAATGCATCGGATTGTGTATTCTCAAAATTCGTGGCTTAGTCAGAAATACACAGGTAAGAATTATACACTTGAGGTTAAAAAAATTAGACTAGCCTAGCTTCGAGCTACAAACTACATAATTTAAATTATACCTCGACAACTAATAATACGAAAATCTCGAGCATATTGTAAAAACTGCACTGAGTGACAGATTTTTAATGTAAAACGTAATTAAGTCTCCACGTCTGTTCTATTTAGTTGCACAAAATGTTTAACTTCATATAAAAACGCAAACTTTATTTCTGGGCTTTATACCAGTACAGTACACTGACGAACATTACTGTTGAATATATCTCCTAAATTAGTTAAATATAAATAAGTTGCTTGCATTTGATTACACATATATTATAAATACTTATAATACCTACCTGCCTAATTTTGATCTTACGTCACATTGATCCTGCGATCTTTAAACTAGCTATTTAGACAAATTCCGACCAAGAGTATTTACTATAAAAAAGTAGAATTAAATTCGAACCTTCTTTGGATAATATAAGAGTCCATAATGAAAACAGTCTTATTAGTTTAACATGGTACCTGTTACTTATATGCAACTTATTGGACTTAAATGTATACTTATATAATGTCTATTTACCTAACCTAAAGATTATTCTTACCATACAAACTTAAACATTAACCTGTTGACACACGAGCACAAACTCAAACACAAATCTAAACATTTACCTCGACTAAAAATAGTTCAGCGAATAAATCGACTGTTGTGTGCCACAGTACACATGTAATATTGCGCGTAGGAACGCATACATCAACGCAAACAAGATATTGCTTTGACATTTCGTAATGTATGTGTACGTTTGCCGAACCGTCCGCCATGTCTAGTTCGTCTATTTGTTGTTTAACGAAAAAACGAACGCAGATTTCAAAGCAAAAATTGAGCGTAACTGCTGGTTTATTTACATCTGCGCTCTGTTTTTTAATTTTGTTGCCGTTCCCGATTTGGAAACTGTTTTATTCTGTGCGAATAACCATTTAAGCTTAGAGCAGTAAAAAAATATTTTTGTTAATCTCTCGTACTATGAGAGGAGAATAGTACCTCTGGTATGTTATGAATGCTTATAAATTGGTTATTCTAGATAGGGTTTCGTTTGCTTTTGTCACATTGATTGATAAAAAATATACAGGGTGGAATTGCAAGGGGGTGCCAAATTTTTGGAGGTGAAAGGGACCATCAATATGAACAACTTTTACTATGGGGTCATGGTCAAAACCTTAAATAAAATTTCAGGTTCCCCATACAAAATCAGTCACCTACATTGACAATAATGTATGGAGAGGCAGAAAATAAAATTAATAATTGAACGATGGTCCCATAGTAAAATTTGTTCATATTGATGGTCCCTTTCACCTCCAAAAATTTGGCACCCCCTTGCAATTCCACCCTGTATAATCAATTTTTTTAACGATAAGTAAATAAATCACTTTTTGTAACACTTTCAACATCCACTGATTGTTATTATTGTTCGTATATGGAAAAATTATTGTGCATTCATGGTATATTATTTCCCCACGGAGAAAGTCTTTGTCGTGAAGGTTTTTCAATTAACTATCAAGTAGTATCGCATGCTGAAGTTCGTTTTATGCTACGATGCTACTCTGTTTTCGTTCCGTGCTACGACTCTTCGTAGGCACGTGCTACGACTGCCGTAGCCTCGAATATCTGGAATTTATCTCGACACTATTTGTGTTAAACTACTAACAAGGCACTATTAAATTATTGGACTTGACTGAATAGTTCGACCGCCCAAGGCGATTGTATATTTTTTATCTAATTTTCTGACGGTAAAAAGATCGATTTTAGTAATAACAACACGTGTTTTGTAGAAAAGGGCACATTAACATCGTTATGGTTCACTATAAATAAAGTATTGATTGCGACCAAAAGTTAATACAGCTAGCTTTTACAAAATTTTTGGTCATACGGTCGACTAACTAAGAATTTTTTTTCGTTGTGCTACGAATACCCGATAACGATAATGACGGGGCGTCTCCCATAAATACTTAAATACTTGTGCTCATCACAAAAACATTTGCCCCTTACGGGATTCGAGCCGACGACCGCTGCATAGTAGTCAGGAGCGCTAGCCACTACACCAAACGCGTCGTCTTAAATCAATTACCTGTGCGTAAGAATGCTGTGCTGTTTTAAATCTGGTACCCGTACGATTCACGAGCGAATAGCTCCCACGATAGGCGCTACCAAGCAGTCAGATTGAATGATTTGCTGCCGCACTAATGAACCAAATGTTGTGACAGCCGATGAGGCCGCGCCGATAAGCCAGTAAGCCGGCCCATTGTCGCCGTATTTACATACATATTGGCTCACTTATGCAGGGAGGCGAAATGTGATGCCTGCCTTTTATTGTTCTGGTAAGATAGGTTTATAGGGGAAAGGAAAATATTATCGATTGTGATGACAAAGAGCGAATGCGATGGTTGGGTGGGGGATGCGAAATTTATTTGTCGCGAGGTGACGTAGTACCTATCAATTATAGGTATTATGTTGCCGAGACATTAGGGTGCAGTAGAACACAGTGTAAAAACTTCAATAAGTTAAAATTGCAAAAAGTTGCATTAAGTTAAATTAAGCAACATTTTTAAATTAAGTTTAGTTAATTTAAAATAATATCATTTTCTAAATCTTTTTTACTCTAATATGTAAAATAAAGTCGTGATTAAAGTGGTGGTCCGATTTTCATCATTTTTACTTTGTTGAACTCGTTGTTTCCCAGAATAGGATAACTGTGTATTAAAATTACAAGGCCGAGGCGAAACGGAACTGGGTACAAAAAATTCAAAAATTCGAAATTCAAAATCTTTATTTCAATTTAGGTCATGAAATGACACTTATGAACGTCAATATATACAGTGCAAAAAATAAAAATAAATGTGCCCTGAAAGGGCCGAAACATGTCTCCTTATCTTTTGGGCCCTACCAGCGCTTCGAGACAGAACACTGACAATTAGGCAAGTGCTGAGAAGAAACGCCGGAACAAACTCAGTCACCACTTGCTGCCGTAAAATCAAAATCATCAAAGGTAAGTACATCAGTCGGTGCAGGCTGGACGGACCACACATTCGTGTCGTTAAGATAGTCTTGAACCTTATAATAGCCTTTAGACATAAGCGTGTTTTTAACGTGTTTCTTAAATTTATCAACCGGCAATTCGACAAGATTGTGTGGTATATTATTAAAGAATTTTATACAATTTCCCATAAAAGAATTACTTGTTTTAACTAATCTGAAGTTAGGAACGACAAGCTTGTGTTTATTTCTTGTGTTATATGGGTGAATGTCGCTTTTCTTCATGAAATTATCTAAATTTTTACGAACGTACATTATATTATCAAAAATGTATTGAGAAGCCACAGTTAATATGTTGATTTTCTTAAAGACCTTTCTCAGGGAGTCACGAGGACTAAGTTTATAAATAGCACGAATGGCTCTTTTCTGCAAAATAAATATGGTTTCAATGTCTGTAGCAGAACCCCACAAGAGAAGTCCGTAAGACATAATACTGTGGAAGTAACTAAAATATACAAGCCTCGCCGTTTCAACATCAGTCAGGTACCTAATTTTTCTGACTGCAAAGGCAGCTGAACTTAGCCTCCCAGCTAGGGCTTCAATATGAGGTCCCCACTGTAATTTTGAGTCAAGTGTAATGCCCAAAAATACAGTGGAGTCCATTAAGACTAGATTATTACCATTTAGTACAATATTTGGTGTAAGTTGCTTTACATTAGGCAAAGTGAATTTTATACATTTAGTTTTACTAGCATTCAGTAACAAGTTATTGGTGGTGAACCAATTTAATACTTTGGAGAGAGTATTGTTTACTTCGTCAAAATTTTCTTCATGTCTTTTCATTTTAAAAATCAAAGAAGTATCATCAGCAAACAAAACTATCTCACTAAGATTTGTGGAATGAAATGGTAGGTCGTTTACATATATTAGGAAGAGTAAGGGCCCCAATATTGAGCCCTGGGGCACCCCCATTTGAAGGGGGGCACCGGAAGAGTAGGTACCATTTATGTTAACTGATTGTATTCTACCTGATAGGTATGAACTTAACAACCTTGTTGAGTTTTCCGAGACACCATAGTGTTCCAACTTAATGAGCAGTGTTTGATGGTCTACACAATCAAACGCCTCTGATAAATCACAGAATACACCTACAGCATCATGTTTGTCTTCAAAAGCATCAAGAATGTGTCTGATGAGTGCTACCCCAGCATCAGTTGTATTTCTACCTTTAGAGAACCCAAACTGTTTTTTGTGTAGTAAATTATTAAGTTTAAAATGGGAAAGTAATTGATTAAAAATGAGTTTTTCAAAAATTTTACTTATTGTGGGTAATATTGAAATTGGCCTAAAATTGCTGGGGTCACTTTTGTCTCCTGATTTAAATAAAGGTACAACCTTACTATGTTTTAATAAATTTGGAAACTGATTTTGATCAATACATTCATTAAAGATATAAGATAAGTAAGGAGCTATTAGAGGTATAATGGGTTTTATTGTGTCTATTGATATACCCGATTTATCCTCTGTTTTCTTTTGTTTTAGTTCTTTGAATGTTTTTATGATGTCTAAAGGACCAATATGTCTGAATTTAAAAGAGGATTCGCACCTATTAACACTCGAAACTAGTAATGATTTCGCCTGAAGTGAGCAAGAACTCAACTGTTTAGTCGTCTCTATAGGAATATTACAGAAATAATCCTCAAAAGCGTTTGCTACCTCATCATCAGATTTAATAAGTTTTTTATTTATTTCTAGACTAAATTTGTTATCATGAGATTTAGATTTACATGTTTCTTTATTTATAATATTCCAAGTTTCTTTGATCTTATTACCAGACTTTTTAATTTTATTGCGTATGTAATTCGACTTCGCTACATAGCAAACTCTTTTGAAAATTTTTGAGTACCTCTTAACGTACTCATGAAACGATGGATCCTTTCTATAAGCTTTTTTGTTATACAATTCAAACATTTTTTTCCTACTTGTATAAATTCCTCGAGTAGCCCAGTCACTGAATTTCGGTTTACAGTTATTAATAACTATTTTCTTTTGAACAAAACGAAAATCGCTAGGACCGGTAAGGATGTGTCAATTTTTTTTCTTATTTCTTTTAACATTCGTTCTAGCATATTACGGCTTAAGCATATGTAAATAAAACCTTTCAAACCTTTTAACTCTAGTGAATATTGTATCACACAATACCATTCAACTCGTGATCGTCAACACCTCGGCAGGCTTTTAGGGTTCCGCCTAATCGAGCGGTATAACACCTGCCCCATTAGTCGTATTCATTCAATCAGTTTGATAGAACCTATCTGAATTCACACTTGAGGTTATGTTTATCGCCCGTGACCCTAAAAGGGTGAACAGATCTTAAGCTTCAATGGCGTAGGTCTGTGTAACGTAACCCTAGGTAGGTTTACATAAGTTTCAATTTCTGAGATTTATTTCATGTGATAACAAACATCATATAAAAGTAAAGTAACTCGTCAAGTATGTGTGAACGAGACACAATAGAAATTCCATTATTATGCGACTCCCGGCAGTCGTTTGATACCTGACTGATTAAGTAATCAATACTACTCACTCTTTTATAGAATAAATAAAGCATTATTAATTTGTATTAAATAAGTACAAAAAAAATATTTTACTACTTTTAATTTAGCATATTTTTTAAGCCCTAGCCTACTTTTAATGAGGAAAGGCAAATTAAAAATATCGGCCGAATTAAAATCGGAAAAGAACAATGTATCTCTAATTAAAGCTTTTCACGGGATTTATATGAGCTTCCCAAACATCAATCAAGCTTCCTAAATGCACAAACGGCAATATTAGGCATTTGCCTAACCGTGCAAATTACGAACCCTTTCGGTTCACTTGTAAAGGCTCGTAAAAAAGATTGGCTGCCGACCTAGATCCCTATTATGCAAAATATCCATTGATTCTGTAAGAACGATCCGACATGACCTGCTCACAATTGCCAGCTGGCTAGGATCGGATTTAGGGACAGAGCCTTAATTCTCATGTAGTTCGTATTCAAAAAAAGATTACTGATCGAATTTTCTTTGTCGAAGAAAAATGATCCTGATTTCTCAGGGTCACAGTTTTATACGTTTATTTTTCTTCGGTGCGGTAGTTTCTTTACGTGTGGATAAATTACTTGTTTTTTTTGTATAGGTTAAACGGTTTAACTCGCAATAAAATCACAACACGTGACGTGAGAATCGCCGCCCAGTTTTGGGGCAGAAAAATAATTTAAAGTTGAATGGTGAGACCATGTTAGGTAATGATAGGTTACGTCAGAGCTTAGGTTTGGGTACTGTTGTGACTCACGTGGCTTGGATGAATTGATCAGTGTTTAATCTATGAGGATCTTGAAAGTAACATAACCTAGCATGCGCGTTACTAAATTATATATATTTTGTATATTTATACAAATGATGCATAATTATTACTAATGCTATAACCAGATTTACTTCAAAACAAAAATGTTGAATATAATTATAGCTAACGTTTCAACGTTAAATCGATACTTAAAACACACGCAGCACATTTCAAGACCTACCGACTATTTAATGTGATAGAACCGGTATAATATCAACGTCATCCTAAGCAATTCTATCTAAAATTGCTACCCCTAAGTCCGTCCCTCGTCCCCCACAGGCCTCGCCCCAGTTGTAATTGCCCTCGCTATTCACCCACTTTTGAAAGCGATTGTATTGCCCATTTCCGCGTATGGGCAGCTTTGCAGCGCTCAAGTCTAGCTCCGTTTTTAGTGTAGTCTGGCCATTGTAGTGCAAGAGGATTCATTGCAATTCACTCTAGGTACAATTTTTCAACTCAAAGACTAACAAATGGGGAATCTAGGTAGCCTTAGTAAAGTAAGCTCTGTTTATACAAGGTAGTTTGACCATTGTAATGCAGGAGGATTCATTGCGATCTCGCTAAAAAATCATGTCACTAACAAATCTTTCGTTTGATTCCGCAACCGTTCGCCGACAGTCGCTTCTCCGATGGACTGTTCGCCGACAAGACTTTTCACTATTGGAAGTTTCGCCGACAGAACCTTTCATCTTTGGACCGTTCGCCGACAGAACTATTCGTCTATGGACGTTTCGCCGACAGAACCTTTCATCTTTGGACCGTTCGCCGACAGAACTATTCGTCTATGGACGTTTCGCCGACAGAACCTTTCGCCTACAGACCTTTTGCCGGCAGAACGATTCTTCTATGAGTGTTTCGACGACAGGATTATTTTTTAAATGTATATATTTTAATTTGGATAAATTACGTTTTTTGTATTATTTTATAACACGCACAAAAATAATATCAACAAAATTACTTTTTGTTTTAGTTACAAATGAAATGCGTTAGTAGGTAAATGACTCCCAATGATAGATTTTCTCACAAAAAGAAAGGAACGCGAGTTTACCATGTTTCTATTTTTGTAGCAAAGGATGTGAAATCCTTTATATTAAATAAAATTATATTTGCGTAATAAAAAGACAGTTAAATAATGGTAAGGTAAATATTTTTTTTATGATATGGCTGATAATGTGGGAGAAAAGCTAATGTTTAAGTTTTTAATTAGCCATAGCAAATTAACTATAAAAAATACTAATCAATGTAAAATTAACCACTCAGTCAGTCTATGGTAACAAGTCTTTTCAAAAGTTTATTTTAGACTTTTGAGTGTATTTTGTTTTTGAAGTCGGGTTTAACTTTTTTAAAAGTGAATTTTATTTGCAAAGTTTTAGTGATTAATATAGGGGGAGGGGGTGCACCTTTTTGAATTTGTTCATTAATAAGCTACAAAGTACCTTACATAAGTTCTGGCGTCATAATCACTGAACTCCAAAGGGTTAAGGAGTTCCACCATCAGCTCAGGAGCTCTATTTTTGAATCAGTCGCGTCAAGATGGCGTGTGATGTTCTATGATTAAAGTCAAATTTTGAAATGAAAACCAGTTGTAATCCACACAAAAAGGATTTAAAAAATCATTGCTCAATTTTTTGAATACTCACGACTATATTTCGCGTGGTTTTCGTTGATTTTTTATTCGATTTCGAACGAAAATCACACGCCATTTCCAAGCGAGTGATTCAAAAATAGAGGCCCAGCTCCACAAAATAGTGACTATCAGACGTAAACATGTCAATATTGAAATGCTAGTTCAAAAACACTATACGTGCCTTTTAGATTTGAGGGATTCCCTCGATTACACAAAGACCCCATCATCAGATCCGGATTTAGAGGGGACCAACTAGAAGGTAAACCCTCTAAGTAGGTGAAAAAAAATTAAATCGGCCCACAATTGACCGAGATAAGAGGTAACATATATAAAAAAAACATACAGTCAAATTGATAATCTCCTCCTTTTTGAAGTCGGTTAAAAATAGAAATATGGTAATTTTTTCACGTTCGTTTCTTTTTGTGAGAAAATCTATTATTGGGAGACATTTACTCACGCATTTCATTTGTAACTAAAACAAAAAGTAATATTGTTGATATTATTTTTGTGCGTGTTAATAAAATGAATACAAAAAACGTAATTTATCCAAATTAAAATATATAAGGTGTTTTTCTATAAACGGGTGAAACTTTACCAGAACTTCAAATTACTTCTGGAAACCGGGCCTTATCATTTTTGTTTAAAAACGGTCTAGTTTTAATTTTTTTTTATTTTTCCTAACAAAAAAAATTATTTTAAACGCATCCTGTGTCTAGTCTGAAAAATCCCAATGTCAACACCTCTCTCTCTTTTCCCTCATTTCCTCAGGAGAAGACGTTGGGATGTTTCAGACTAGACACAGGATGCTTTTAAATTTTTTTATATTTTTTTATTAGGAAAAATTTTAAAAGAACTAGCCCGTTTTTAAGAAAAAAAATGATAGGGCCCGGTTTCTCTGAAGTAATTTGAAGTTCTGTTAAAGTTTCACCCGTTTAAAGAAAAACGCCTTATATACATTTAAAAAATAATCCTGTCGTCGAAACACTCCTAAAAGAATCGTTCTGTCGGCAAAAGGTCTGTAGGCGAAAGGTTCTGTCGGCGAAGCGTCCATAGACGAATAGTTCTGTCGGCGAACGGTCCAAAGATGAAAGGTTCTGTCGGCGAAACTTCCAAGAGTGAAAAGTCTTGTCAGCGAACAGTCCATCGGAGAAGCGACTGTCGGCGAACGGTTGCGGAATCAATCGTTTATTACCTAAGTAATATAAATGCCTTTCAGAACCTGTTATTATTGGTGGTTATATAAAAACTGCCAAGTGCGAGTCGTACTCGCGGACGAAGGGTTCCGTACCGTTGACTAGGTAAACAATTAATATCCAGTATAAAACGAAAAAAAAATCTCGTACTTATGTGTTTCGGAACCCCCATAAGATATTTATTTTGTTTCGTTCTTAGTATTTGTTGCTATAACAACAGAAATACATCATTTGTGAATATGTCAACTGTCTAGCTGTAGCGGTTCTTGTCTATCTATTTTTATACTTGACAACGGATAGACCGATTTTCATGACTTTGCTTTGCTGGATTTGTATTTACCTCGAACAAGATGATAAATAACCGTAAAAAAACCGAGGCGGGACGGGGCCGGGGGTGAAACAAAGTTTACTGGGACTGCTAATTTCACGTAAGCAGCAGCAATATAAACAGCTATTTGTGACATTCAAGAATGTTTTAGTTTTTAGTTATTAAAACTTAACTAACTATGGTTCTAGCATTTGAAGCCTCAGCAATTTAGTGCTAATAACGAAAACCTAGCACTTAAAGCGTTTTTAAGCAATATTGTACACATAAGCGATCACGAAACACCCATTAAGTGTGTTTGTGTGCGTGAGTTTCGCTTGTGTGCCTGTCGCACCTAGAGACCACCCACTAAAAGACCTAATGAAATATTTTTCAACGACCTTCGTAGCCCAACGAGGCCAGATTAATGAAAATTTCATAAGCAACCCTCCCCGATTTTGCAAAAGGTACCTACTACCTACCTATTTATCTAGCAATTGATATTTATTTCTCGGTCACCACGAGAATACACGCGTTACACGTTTTCGTGAAGCTCATAAAATTGTAAGAAATGTATCCGAGTATTTTTTTATCATGTTACATTTCTATTTTTGTACTTTCATCTGCCATTTCGACTGTTATTATATCTTTATCATATTTTCTAAGTAATATTTGATAACATGAATGAGTCATAACGTAATCATATTTGAATAAGGATATTACCCGTGCCTTAATACACCATACAATCTTTTATATAGAGTACATTCTTTAAACCGTTAACAAGTACCAAGAATTCCGCTCATTAAATTGCGTAAATGTTTTTCAAAAGCTTAATCTATGTAGCATTAGCGTACAACCTGGAGAACCATAATGAGCGTAAGACTCTTATAAAGGTTATTTTATTGCAGTGGATTCTCAGCACGTACTCGTGAGTCCTATTGTGAGTTGGCAAGCTTATTCATAACGGTTTCAAGCTGAATATGAGCCAGGTACAAGTTTTCAGTAACAAGCCGCCTTCCCCTTTACTTCACCTTGCAATTAAAGGCCAATTATATTGGATCCGAATAGGAATTCTTGGCAAGGTGACGCGGCTGGCGTCTGCCGGCAAAATAATTAGTAACATCAGAAATTCATTGACTACGATATTATTTAGTTGAGTATTTATACTAAAGCCAGATGATTGACTTTCGAGGGATTGTTGAGATGCTTACTGCTTCATAATTGCTGAGTTATTTCATCTCGTTAATGCCTTGCTCTTTGATTTAGACAAGCTGATGTAATTTGATATTTTAGATCATTCAAAACAAACAAAACCTTTTGAAAGCTTTAACATTGGATTTGTAGCTGAGGTTAAATAAAAAATCAATGTAGAACGCGAAGTGGCAACTTTGAAATCGTACAAACTACTTAGCATTAAGTTGCAGAATTTATTTTAAGTTTGCATTAGTTGTTGCAGAGTTCAGCTCTCATAAAGTATTACCTTCTTATTCACTTTTGCCGGGATCCGATTCAATTCAAATCGCATCCATACGTTCTAGTCTAGGAGACATGCTTTAAATCTAAAATGCATAACGCGCTTCGGCGAAGCTTATTTTATTCAAAAAGGTTTAAGTCGTTTACGTAAATCGTCCATTTGTTGCAATAAGTGGGGTTTTTGAAGCAAGTGGGGTTTGGGCGATGTAATATTTATGAAGACGCCCGGTGGGACACTAGCTCTGGAAGTGTTATGCAGAATCGCGCACCCCACTCAAGGAGATTGAGTAATTTATTTTTTGTGATGGTTCACGATGCACGAGTTCATTTGTTGACGTTTTGGAATGGAGTTTAGTTGCTTTGTGTGCATTAATCTTTATTAATGCATCAGTTGCTTCACTTTATGTGTAGTGGGGAGCTGAATATTTATAGCTGCCACCCTAAGCTGTACCTACGTTACGGTAGATGAAACTTAGGTTCGGTTGCGTGATCAACAATTTACTCAAGTAATGGTAAAATGTCGTTTTGTCGTTAGCGGTGGAATATATACGATTGTGTGTGTTTTGAAGAAAAATATCTTAACCAAATTTCAGAATGGCTAGCCATTAGTTGAGTGAATTATCGATCACGAAACTGGCCCTCATATTTTGTGATAATCCTGCATTTGACATACAATTACCACCTTACTATTATGACGTCGATCTATTAAAAAAATGAATAAAGAAATAAGTCTAAATAGAAAACATGCATGAGCCACATAACTCTACTTATTTCTCTATCAACTTTCGTCACAAATACAGTCTGCTAAACTTTTCTAATTATTCGAATGCTAACGATCACAAAACATTCCCGCAAATGTTTCTGTGCAGTGCAGTTGCTGTAAGCATTAGTCACCAAGTTGGGATGAGCCACATCTGTTCATGCGAGGAGTTGGGCAATAACGAGGAGCATTGACATAGTAGCTGCTTGAGCTGAAAAACAGCTTATATAAAACGCATGAAAAATATACCGCAATTACTATTTTCAAGAGCTTCGTTTATATAATTTTACTTATGACATCAGCACCACTCGTCTTATCCTCCTGTCGTAAAAGATCCAATTCCTTGTATTTTCTAATCGAGTCTGTGCAGATTTCACTAATTATTTTTCTAAAAGGCAACCTTCAGTTTATTATCCTATTTAACACTTTAAAGTACTAACTTCCCACTCCATAACTTACCAAACTCTATAAAAAGGCAGAACTTTACCCGTGATTTCAATGCGAATCCCCACTCTCTAGCAAGAACATTAAAACGAAAGCCGCGATTGAAGATTTCACATAGTAGCCGTAAAACTAAGTCTCTCTCGATTGCAAAACTTTGTAAGGTATAACGGCGGTCGTAAACGTAAGATATTATTTACGACGTACTGCGATCCTTATACGTAACTGACCGATTGCCACCCTTATTACAAGTAACCCAAGAATCTTATTACACTGGATATTTCATGCCTAGTCTGTACGCGGTCTACTGACACGAGAATCGTTGGACCAACTGTGGAAGGATTTCATTCGAACAGAAGTATTTTATAGCAAAATAACCATTATAATAGAGGCCTTAAGGTACACATTGCAATGAATAATGATTCGTTTCGATAATAAAAGTATACCTCGTATTCACTGACTGCCAATCGGATGTCAATCTCAATCGTTTACGTTATACCAAACGTGACGTAAAATCGAATATAACATGATTTAATAATTATCCCTTAAAAGCCTATATTTTAGTACTTATTATTTTGCTATGTGCACCTCAAAGTGACCTTAATAACCTTAAAAGACGAGCCGATCATCATGAATATTTTCTACTAGTTATCTTATTTGATATTGAATAATTTACAAAAACAAATCTATATTTTTTCATTTCATTTTGATATCTTTTGTTTTTGTTATTGTCCTTGCTATTTTTATAATAGTCTTGTATTACCCTCTTGTGTAACAAATAAATCATTCATTCATTCATTCATTTATTTTATAGTCACTTCGTAATCAGTCAGGTATCAAACGACTGCCGGGAGTCGCATAATAATGGAATTTCTATTGTGTCTCGTTCACACATACTTGACGAGTTAAAAACGTTTTGAAATATTTTCAAATGGTAACTCAAGCTTGACAATGACTCTCCAAGAAAAAAATTGTCGACGTATTATGTAGATGACATGCTAGTTTTATCACGATCTCCAATTCCGATACCAATTTGCGTTTATTAGCACCGCAAGCCAGCTGACGACATGGCATATTTTAACACTGCGAATTACTATTTCCCCATCTCTGTTCCACATAGCAAAACTCCGTAAATAACTATTTTTCTCCATCTCATTCTGACTCTCGTGAGAATGGTTTCCGCACAGTTTTCCTTCCGTTGCGTATAATGTAGCGATGTGCAAGTTCCGTAGATTTTTCCTTTTGTATATTGTCGTGACCCAGTTCTGAATGTGGCGGAAGTTAACCGTGCATAAATATGCTCATTTATTCAGCATTTTGATATTTAAATATAATTTTATTACAAACTAATAATAAATTTACAAAGTAAATAGTTTTGTTGGCACGCCATAAGCGGCTTTCATTTTAATTATGACAACCTTTATAATAACTTTGAAGAAATAACTTTTTATTTATTTAATTACTTACTAGCAATCCCTGCGAACTTCGTTTCGTTGCCCTCGGCGGCCCCGTCCCCGTTGCATTTAAAACTTTCTTGGACTTCCACGAATATTTCAAGACTAAAATCAGCCAAATCGGTTCGGCCGTTCTCGAGACTAACACAAATATCATTTTTATATATACAGATAAATTTTTAGAACCTAAATTCGTTATTGGCTGCAAACTTTTATTTTATGCCACCTTGAAAGCGTCTTTAGGTGTTTTCAAGGCTATTCCATTCGACGCGATAATATAATAATTATTCTAAGATCCCGAAGCGGGCGTTCAAAAACAACTTTGTTATTCATCCCGCTACTCTCAAAAGGACACGCTTAAAAACATAACATTTTATTGAAGAAACTTGTTTACACAGGCCCTTATGATTAATGCATATTTCGTGCCTCCAATAAATAATGTAAGGGGTGGCCAAAAAACTGTTCGTAGTCCGGGCATAACTCACGGAATTTAATCATGACTGTAACTAGTTGTGTGAGTTCGCCGAATAGTTTGCCGGTAAAAAGTGCTGGATTTGCAGTTCGCTGGACGATCGTGATACGAATAAATTAAGCAGTTTATGACTTAGGTCGCTTTCCGTCGTGGACTTCAAACTTGTCAAGTGTGTTAAAGTTCGTAGCAAAAGTCAAAACGTAGAGTTACTACCTTTTTTATCGTTGCGTACCACAAGGACGGCAACAAGTGTACATAACAATTATTTATATTTAAGTATGTCTATCGAAAAAGCTAAAATCCAGATATGAACTATTTTTTTCTGTTACTACGACTCTAGACGTTCATCACAAACAAAGTTATCCGTAAATAAACTTAAGTAAGGACCTGTTTCACAATCTTCAAGTTAGCTTTACCCAACATAAAGGTCAAATAAAGCACGTCATTTTGTATGAAGTAATTGGCAGATAGCACTAACCGGAACTTACTTAGACACTGTAAAATACGCCTGTATAGCCAACAGCTACCTAATAACCTATAGTTTTAAAACTAAAAGACTAACGTAGATCTTGTATTTCTAACAGTAATCAAAAATGATTGCTAATCTATTTACGCAAAACGGCAATAAGCAGTTTTCTTGTCGATGTTTTTTTTTTTCAAGAGAAGGCACCCTCGTATCTATAGGAATACAGATTAAATAGCAGTGGTATGTCAATTTTCCGCTAACGTAAATGTTTGAAAAACGCAAACATTTCCCAACGCCATCTAGTGAGAGATTTAAAATGCTATGAATACCTAAAATCATAGATAGAAAAAAACTCATTGAGAAAGCGTCGCCGACAGAAACCGCTAGTTCATAATGAGGCGGTAAAATATCGTTAAAAACAAAGATTTATCGGGGCAGACAGGCCGCCTCGCATCCGTCTCAATTACGGAGACAGGCCATCTGTCAATCAGCTCCCGACGGTGTGATTCGTTACCGATCCCATTCGAAGGAATGAATCTTATACCTACAGGTTTATGCAGCTAAAGATACAGATTAGTTTTATGCATATTTGGTAGCCATAGCATCACATAAAGCTTGACATCTGAATCATGCTTCTCATATTTATTTGGCTCATTTTTAACTAATCACTTATTATAAATGAACGAAAATTGTTCAAAACTTCACTGCAAGTGTACACTACGTACCACGCTACGAACATTCGTAGCATCGTGTCGTAGTAATCCGTAGCAATGCGTACCACAATGCTACCACATAGATTTAGAAATTGCCACATAGATTTAGATATGTGTGTGAACACACTTTTCTAAATCTATGTGGCAAAGAAACAACTAAAACTTGTACCAGGCTTATGCCCCGCAATATTTAAATATACGATTCATTTATTTTTACGCATCGAAGTCACTGTCAGATAAATCCTGTTACTTAACATAATAATAAATATCTCATCTGACAAATATTATACACGTAAGTAGGTATTTATTTGAGGAAATCAGTTATTCCTAAGTTTCTCTATCATCGTTTACCCAACCGCAGACATCTCTCACGTCTTGACAAAGCACCTAGGCACAAATGAACTTCTAATTGCGAAGTCGTTGAAACTACTCCCGCTACGTCATATAACTTAGATACCAGCAATAATCGGACTGAAATCTGGGATGAGTTTCCATTAATGTTTGCAAGTGTATTACGCTCACTGGGAACTTTATTGGGCTTTAAACTCAGTGCTATTCATCTAAATTATGCTTCGAATTAAGTTTGATGTTCACACAAAACAACAAACATTATTATCGCACTGATAACAGTGGGATACATCGACGGGAGGATGACGTCATTCTGACGGCAGCTGCCGCTTCTGAGGCCCTATTTTTGAATCACTCCCGTCAATGTCCCGAGTGATTTTTGTTCCAGAATCAAAAAAAAAATTAACTATAATCACGCTAAGCAAGTAGTAACAAAATTGAGTTTAATTTTTTTAAATAACTATCGTGTAGATTTCAATTGCTTTTAATTCGAAATTCTGACACTAATCAACGTAAATCACACGCCATATTCACGCGAATTAGATGAGTTATATTCGATGACTTTTAATTCATCTTCGAATGAAAATCACTCGCCATATTGAAGCGAGTGATTCAAAAATAGAGCTCCAGGTCGTACGCAATCTGACGTCCGTATTTAAAAGTAAATAAAACGACGACATATTAATAAACTCAAGATTGTTTTCAGTTTTCATTAGACTTGTATTTATATCGAAAACATTAAATGTCACAAACAAGCACACGAAACTTGCTGATTCATTAGATTAGCCTTTCCTCTCCGTGTCATTTACTTATCTGTTTATATTTAAACCAAAAACAGAAACAAACAAGGAATAACAAATTCACTGTGAATCGCAAACAACGCATTTGCCCATGAATCTTTAAAACGTGCCGAAGTTTGTAAAAAGTTCAACTTTTGTCACAGTCAAATTAAATACAGAAGGTGAAATTTGTTCAGTCAATTTTATTTAATCGGACCCAGAACATAATCACGCATTCTAAATTCGAATTCTGGTCGTAAATTCCATTTATATATATAACATTATCATTCTGGTGATCTGTACATCTGAATGCACTGCCTGCTTTCACGCGACCACGCGTAAGCGGTGCCAGCTCCAATGTCATCCTGAAGGCGATAGGAGATAGACTGGACTGTCCTTTCCTCCGGCACTGCTGCGAAAGACATGCCCCAGTAGTTGCAGGGGTAAGGGACTTCTAAATAATAAATAGTATTAAATATTTTTATGCAATGCGGTTGTAATGTTGGTAATGACATGTTCATAGTGAATTGTATTTTGAATGTAATTTCAATTAGTATTTTGCTTTTTGAGATGTTATTACAATTTTATTGACATCTTTTATTTTATTTTATGTATTGTATGAATTACTATGTATGTAAATCTAAAATAAATACATTTGAATTTGAATAAACATAATTTTCTTGCCTCGTATTACGTAAGTTATATTTATAAGTGTATCATCATATTGCAATCTTTTAAAATCATACCGAGTAATGTGCTTTTTAATTGTTATGTTTATGTATGAGTGAGTCTTGGAAATACGTCTATAAAAATAAATGTGGACACATCATGAATATTTATGGCACAGCCATGAAAGGCTAGCCGGATTGATGGCTCGGCGACTTCGTCCTACAACAGATAATAATTGATATTCAGTAAATATTGGCGGATGCGAAAATTAAGTTTCCAAAACTGGCCTAAATTAATTTGCAACTTCGTAACAGCTTTGGGCTATACTTTATTAAAAGAAGACCCTAAAACGCTTTTTAGGTTCTTCTTGGAAATAACTACGAGAATAGACAAATACATTATTACGGGTAGGGAAATACCTCCTGCAATAATAGAACGGTTGTCGTGAAGCGACAAATGTGAAGGGAGAAGATTAAGAAAAGAGGTAAAAGAGGGGAACAGAATTTATATAAAAATAAAAATAATATTTACAATACCGATTAGTGAAAAAAAAATGATGAGTGAATGTATGTGTGTAAGAAGAGTGCAGTGGGCGTGAGTAAGTGTCTTCAGATCTTCTATATCCTGGAGGCAGCAGAGGGCGGAGTCGGAGTGCAGGGTCGACACAGCAGAGGTAACAGCGACGCCGATGTGCAGCAGTGTCAGCGCCGTGAAGTAGTAGCTCTCAGCAGTGAAGTAGTAGTTCTCAGCAGTGAAGTAGTAGCTCTCAGAAGTGAAGTAGTAGCTCTCGGCAGTGATGAGGGTATCCAAAACTATGTAGAAAATGTAATGATCAGTTGGAGTGCCAGAAGTACTTGGTCTCGGATCCTCTTCCGAGAACGGGACAGGTCCCTCCCCAAGAGCGAGGAGGTGTTAATACAGTCTCAATATGGACTCGGATCCTCCTCCGAGAAGGAGACAGGTCTCTCCCCTAGAGCGAGGAGGTGTACTGCAGTCTCAATATGACTCGGATCCTCCTCCGGAAATGTGTCCGGTCCCTCCCTTAGTGCGAGGAGGCGTTTCAGTAGTCACCGGCGGTTCTTCAAGACTTCTTGAGGAAAATGTAGAGTGTTGAAGACTGTTCGAGATTAGAACTCGGAAACGAATGAATGAATGAAAAAAGTACAGGCTTATATAGGGGCCTGGGCCGTTCAAATTTAGAACGAGGTAGGTTCTAGAACAGAACATGAATACTGATGGTTTAAAGAGGATTAAACCCGAAAAAGTAATAAACTTTGATAGAAGTTGTCAGATTTTGAAAGATATTGTCATAACAACCATGTCAATAAAGATAAAAAAATGTCAAAAATCAAGGAATTTATTAAATCAATAAGGAAAACCAATCATCACCCAATGCAAATTAAAGGAAAATTGCAAACAAAGGTAAAACACAGCTATTTTTACAGTATTATGTACAGAAAAGTAGAATAACAGAGCTTTGAAAGTTTGACATTTTTAGATTCACAATAAATATTGTTCAAAAAGGATTAGAAAACAACAATGAACCAAAAATACAGTGTAAAAGTATAAGAAGAGTAGAAAGGCAGGTAATGCCTATAGTTTAATGTCTGCAGTACGACTTTTTAGGGAGAAAATACGAACTGCGTTATGGTAGATAGAATCTAAGATTAACTCTATGTTCGTGTTTACAGCAAACAGACTCAAATAAAGAGTAAGAATTCAGCAAGAACCCGCAATCTTTGGATGGGATAAGGAAATGAAAGCATGGAAAAACAAAGATGAATATTAAATATATTAAGGTACTCAATTTATTAAATGAATTACAGTCATGTACATCGGTACACGGTTTGAGTTTCGTATTTCCAAGTTACCATGAGTAAGATATCTTAAATCTAAGACCCCCGACACAATGCGACTTTTAGCATCGATGCAGTGACGCGTATTGGAAACGCGCGACAGCATCTCGACTGTATCGATGCTAGAAGTAGCGCATTTGTGTAAAGGTGTGTAAATTTTGCGACTGCATCGATGCTGCATCGCGACTGCATAGCTGCTAAAAGTCGTAGTGTGCAAAGGGTCTAAGAAAATACCAAACTAATTTAAACGCAATCGGCTTAATCGCTCCAATCCAAATCAAACAGCCTTCAAAAATCTGATAAAATGAAAACCTAAAGACCAGAAAGCTTAGGTGTATTCTTTGATATCTATTTTTGTCAGATGGAGCACTGTTAAGCTAATAAGATGCATGCACGTTCACGGAGGCATGACCATTTTTACAGGACCATGTATCCTCCCAAGTCCATTTTGAAATGCAAATGTAGCAATTTTCCGGTTCGACGGCTTTTTTCTAGTCTAGTTTCGCGAATACTAAACTAGAGATACAATTTCAAGTAAAAATACCGGCGCTATTTATCAAAGAAATCTCTAGTATTCAATCTTTAATTATGTATGTGATCGCGTCGTCGCGGGTTCGAATCCCGCAAGGGGCAAATATTTGTGTGATGAGCACGAACATTTGTACCTGAGTCATGGATGTTATATGTATTTAAGTATTTATGGGAGACGCCCCCATCATAATCGTTGTCTGGTACTTCGTAACACAAGGAAGAAAATTCCTTACCACGAAACCAGACAATTGGTGTATTATTGTCTGGCGCATATTCTGGCGTATATAAATTCAAATTTTTATCACATTTAGTTGCTACCACGAGAGTTACATAAAAATTTCAGCAGCCGACGGATGAATGATGGCTTAAATTTAGTTTATCACAGCTAATAATAAATTCCCCCTATTCCCGGCGAGATGTATTCAAATCATTTACAGTTGCAAGTTTAATGTGACAAACGAGAGACGCGTGCCCGGATGTTTACATCGCCAACTTGTAACGGCAAAGTGGGCTGAACTTGCGACAATGCCGTAACACAATTGTTGTTGACGGTAGTGTTGTTGGTCTAATAGTTTATCGATACTGCTATTATCTTTAACACTTTAGTGGACAGTGAATGCTAAAGCATCTTACAACGATAACATTTCTATTGTGTCTTGAGTACGTCCACGAGTGATAAAAACTCCAAGTCTTCACGAATTATTTTTCTTTATTTCACTCGAACTTATACTATTTACACTTGTGTTATAATAATTTACACTTGTAGTCACACCTCCAGAGTTACCACCTATTCAAGCGGTCGAAAAGAGACTGACCTTCCAACCACGTGCAGCCCTTTTATATTCACGATTTCCCGCCAAAATCTCCCGCCATTTTTAACGAACGTTGTGGGCAGCACGCCGCCGGAAATGATCATTAAGTATTTTTAATTACAATTTTTAATGAGTACATTTAAATTACTAGACTTAACCAAAATGTACAAATATATTTTAGAATAATAACAGTCTGTTAAAATATTTTAAATAAATCAAATAAAGATGCAATACATAACTTCCGTTTCTATTTTAACCGTCGCGGCCGGAAGTACACAATTAAATACTTCTTATGACAATTATTTATTATGCATATTAAAATCATAATGTTTAACCAAATTATCTAAGAATATTGAAAAATGAATAATAGTAAGAACAAAATGTTAACAATAAATCTTATAATCAAAATAATCAGCTTTTACTTAATTATTCTTTTACCGGATGTTTACTAAATGCGTAATCGGAAATTCTTAAATTACAGACTTTACATTACTATAGCTTGAAAGGAATAATAAATCTCAAACCAATTATCTAGAAATGCTTGAAATTGTGTAAAATATTCAATGTAAATTCTAAAATCATAACATTCGGCCATCCGACATGGTGGTGCCTCCTGGCATCACACACATAATAAACATAAATCATGTAAATTCTAAAATCATCAATTTCATTTATCATAGCTAAAATTGAGATAATTTAAATGTTAAATAATTAATATAAAATTTGTTTAATCTAATGATACATTTTAAAAGACAGATTAATCGCTTTCTGTGCTACTAGAGCTACTTGTATCGCTTTTATGCATTTCAACAGCCTTAATGTGAATCCAAGGACGAATTCTATCGGATGCAATAACAGTCTTATATGGTTTACCCTTCTTTATAAATCCCGGGACATCGGTTATCCTGTACCTATCGTTACCTATTATCTCGGTGATTTTATAAGGTCCAACAAACTTTGACAGAAGCTTTGTACTTTTATTGTTGTTATCGAAATTATTTCGCGATATCTTTACTAGGTCACCAACTTCATATTTAACAGCTGGAACCCGGTGTGCATCATAACGTTCTTTAGTTTTAGCTTGCTGTTTTTGTATATTAGCATTGATAATATCTCTTATATCTTGCAAATTTGAATTACTGCAACTAGTTTGAGATTCGACGCCAAGTTTATTTGTTAAAGTATCGCGCATTTTAACTCCAAACAAAGCTTCTGTCGCAGTTTTTTGTGTTGAAGCATTAACTGTGTTGTTAATGCCCCACTGAATCTTACCCAGGCACTTGTCCCAGTCCCGCTCGTGACAAAAAGCATTCTGTGATGCCAATGCGTTCAAGATAGTTTGATTATACCTTTCGGCTTGACCATTAGCCCTGGGACAAGCGACTGCGTTCAAAATGTGTTTTATTCCCTGAGAATCACAAAACATCTTAAAAGCTGCTGAAGTAAAACTATTACCACGGTCAGACACTATTCTAGCTGGAACTCCGAAGTCATAAAATACTTTTTCAAGGGTCTTTACTGTGGTCTTGGTCTTTAAGTCTTTAACAGGTTTCACAAAAACGTATTTTGTAAAGGCATCTACAATAGTAAGAATGTGGGAATTATTATCTTTACTTTTGACAAACGGTCCTAAATGGTCTATGTGGATAGTGTGAAAAGGTATATTGACTTTTTCTATTGGATATAAATAATTTATAAGCACATTCTAAGCAAGCTCCTACATATTTTTTTACGAATTTTCTGAGTTTTGGGAACCAAAATTGTTCTTGTATTCTTTCAAGCGTTTTAGCATACCCGTGATGACCGATCTCATCGTGATTAGCGCGACATATTTGCCACCTAGCACTTCGTGGCACAACTAACCGCAATTTGTCATCTTCACATTTCCTGTAAACCGCATGATTTTTTACTGTATAGTTTTTGCGAATATCTCGACATTCACTATCATCGTCTGGTTTTAAAATTTTAATGATACGCGATATTTCGGGGTCAGCGATTTGTAGAGATAAAAGCCAGTTATCCTTTTCAATACTGTAAATATTAACAGATGGGCTATCTTCGGATTGTCCTATCAGTTTTGTGTTTCTGCTCAACGCATCTACATGAGACATCTGAACTCCAGGTCGATATTCGATATCAAATGTGTATTCACCTATTTGCAACCACCAACGAGCTATCCGAGGAACAAGGTCTCTTTTAGTCAAAGTTGTTCGTAGGGCAGCGCAGTCAGTAAATACCTTAAACTGAAGTCCTAATAAGTACACTCTAAACTTTTTTAAGGCACACACGACAGCCAACGTCTCTAATTCATAGGAGTGTAAATGTTTTTCCTCAGGGCTTGTCTGGCGGCTAAAATATGCAACAGGCTTTAATACCCTTGCATCTTTTTGCCACTGCATCAGAATGCCTCCTATGCCCAGTGAACTGGCATCTGTGTGTAGCTCTGTTTCAAGAGTGGGGTCATACAATGCGAGAACAGGTCGAGAGATAAGTCTATCCTTTAAGAGTGTAAAGGCGCGATCTTCAGTTTCAGTCCATTGCCATTTAGCGTCTTTTCTAAGGAGTGAAGTTAGTGGTCGAGCAATTTCCCCGTATCCTTGAACAAATTTTCGAAAATATCCTGTTAAACCGAGAAATTGACGAATTTCATGTACGTTTTGTGGCTGGGGAAATTCCTTGACTGCCAACACTTTTGCTTCACCAGGTGTAATACCTTCAGAAGATATATCATATCCGAGATAACTCACCGTTGTATCAAAAAACGACATTTTTCCAGTTTTAAAGTTAACCCGTATTCTCTGAGAAGCTTTAATATATCTTCTAATCGTTCAAACATCTCGTCAATACTTTTTGCAGGGATAAGTATGTCGTCTAAATAGGCCAGGGCATATTCAAATCTCCTATTGCCAAGAATTTTGTTGATCATTCTTTGAAACACAGCTGGTGCGTTGGCAAGTCCAAAAGGCATTCTCTTGAATTCGTAATGCCCGTCGGGCGTCACGAATCCTGTGAGATGCATACTTTCTTTGGCCATAGGGATCTGATAGTACCCCGACGCAAGATCTAGGGTAGTGAAGAATTGGTTGCCACTAAGATTGGATATTTGGTCATCTATAAGTGGTAAAGGGAATCTATCTTTGATGGTTTTATTATTTAGGGCTCGGAAATCTACACACAGTCTGTGTTCACCCGTTTTCTTTTTAACCATCAGGATAGGACTCGAATAGTCTGATTTTGATTCTTGAATGATGTCATTTTGTATCAATTCATCTATGGTCTCTCGCACTTGTTCACGTTCAAAATGTGATAGACGATAAGGACGGTAAACTACAGGCTTATTGTCTGCTAGCTCTATTTTCATTTCGACATCAACCGCTTGACCTATTTCTCCTAGATTAGTAGCGAAGCAGTCACGATAGTTTTGCAATAAAGAATAAAGTCTATCTAACTGGTTAGTTTCAAGCCCCGGCCCTGTTTTAATCTCAGTTTTATCCAAAAGAGCTAAACTTGATACTTCTTTGACTATGCGGTTAACATGACATACTGGTCGCTCGGTGAAGGGTATAGACCTAGCTATTAACATATTTTCCTTTAGGGTTATTGTTTTAGGGGACAGGTTGGTGACAATAACTTCACCTTTACCATTACTAATGCTAAAGACCCCAGATAGCACGCGATACTCTAACCCCGGTTGGGCCATATTATACCCTTCGATAATGACGTCGCCATTGAACGGGTAATTAGAATGAACCGGAACAATGCAGGTTTTGGCAATTTCTATCGTATTAGTAACATGAAGTTTCAAAATGCTTTCGTGATCGCCTAAGAGATCGCTACTTGGGCTATTGTAAAATATAAGCTTAGAACTGTTTTTCAAGACAGTGATGAATGGTAATTCGGTAAAGTTTTGGCCAATTATCAGTGTGGTTTGCATGTATTTGTCATCGACAACTAATACTTCGATATCAGCTCCAACATCATCAATATTAATGTGAATCGTCGACTTATAAATTGGTACAACTGATGATTGGCCAAACCCCCTAACTACTGGTACCTTCTCAAAATTCTGAGTTAATCTTAACAATTCCGCGTCACTTTTACGTATGAGGGTACATTCGCTACCGAAATCTACGTACGCGGTAAGGGATTTATCATTTACTAATACGTTTTTAAAGAATTTGTCATTTTTGTTACTATATGAATCTATTTTCAATGTTTTTTTCTCGGACTCGTTCTCATTACGGCTGGTATTAAATGAAGCAAGAGGTGTAAGTTTACAAGAATCAAGGTTGTGTCCAACTCTATTGCATTTACTGCATTTGGTTATAGGTTGAGGACACTTGAAATATGGATGACCCCTTGCGCGACAGTTGAAGCACACAAGAGCGTCAACTTTAGAACTGTTACTTGCATTGGCGGTGTTTGATTCATTAAATTTTGAAGTTACTCGTTCGCGCACCCTAATATTGTTAAAGGGGGTAGGTTTTTGAGAAGAAAGAAAGCTAAGTAGGTCTTCGGGTTCCGAGCTATTTAGTGCCTGAGCTCCGTTCCTAATTGCCCTATCACTTATTCCGTAAATTATACAGTCAATGGCCTTTTTACCAGTTATTTCGCATCTGTTCAGCAAACCTAATTTGTCATAAAAATAATCACGAAGACTTTCGTCGTTACGAGATGTGCGATGTAACATTTCTTCCAGCAATTTTCCGTGATTCTCATCACTAGGAAAAGCTTTACGGAGTTTCTCCTGCCATTCACTCCAAGTATAAACAACGGTCGGCAAGGCCTCAAACCATCTTTTAGCCAATCCTACTAATTTTTGTAGGGAAAAATGAACTACTTGCTTTTCATCCCAGCCATATATGATGGCGCATTCGTTGACTTTTCGTAGCCAATTTTCGATGGTTTGAGCCCTATTCGACGGATCGAATTCGGGGACAACATTGTTTAGATTGTTAAAGGAAGTTCGGGACGATTCTCCCGTAAATGTCTTAACTAATTTCAGGACATCTTTAGTTGAAAATCTACTTGCGGTTTTGCGAGATTTCCGTGGCGCCTCTTCCCCACTCGAAGTGGATGATGAAGATGATGGTGAACGCCTCCGTTTTCTTTTCTTGGGTCTGTGCTGCTGCTCAGCGCTATCCTTGACCGTCGGTGGGCGGCTCTTCCGTCTCTTGAGTCGTCGCCTGGGAGGTGTAGCCGGTGGAGTACCAGCTTCATCTTCATCAAACGTCATCGTCGAGGTTCCTGTAATCCACAACATGATCGACATAAAGTGTCCATAGGTATAACCGCCAGGTCATAAGTAAAATAATCTCTGTTATTCATAAATGTAGTATATTCTTAAGCATTAATTTTTAGGCAATCACATAATGTTTCTCAATTTAATATTTCAAAATAGTCCAGGGCATCATAATAGTAAAACACTAGGCGTTTAAAAATGTTAGAACATTCAAATATCAATTTCAATTTGAACAAGGATTTAGGTTCAATATCTAAAATAACATTATCCACACAATATAAATCACAAGGTCATTTTGTCTATAAAGTCCTGCCAGTTAACTCTCTAAAGCAAGCAAATAAATGAATCTAAACTGAATCAAGTCTTTCTTATTGAATGAATTCTTCTGATAAGCTTTTCCCATGGACATACATAGTCCTCCTCCGATGCCTAGGCGTCTTACCTAACAAACCAGCAAGGTCTTGCCAGTAAGTCAGCAAGAACGTCTAGAGCATCCCCTACGTGTGGACATACATAGTCCTCCGACGCCTAGGCGGCTCACCTAACAAGCCAGCAAGGTCTCGCCAGCAGGTCAGCAAGCACACCTAGAACGCCCCCTACGTCTGGACATACATAGTCCTCCGACGCCTAGGCGGCTCGCCTAACAAGCCAGCAAAGTACTGCTAGCAAGTCAGCAAGCACACCTAGAACGCCCCCTACGTGTGGACATACATAGTCCTCCGACGCCTAGGCGGCTCACCTAACAAGCCAGCAAGGTCTCGCCAGCAGGTCAGCAAGCACACCTAGAACGCCCCCTACGTCTGGACATACATAGTCCTCCGACGCCTAGGCGGCTCGCCTAACAAGCCAGCAAAGTACTGCTAGCAAGTCAGCAAGCACACCTAGAACGCCCCCTACGTGTGGACATACATAGTCCTCCGACGCCTAGGCGGCTCGCCTAACAAGCCAGCAAGGTCTCGCCAGCAGGTCAGCAAGCACACCTAGAACGCCCCCTACGTCTGGACATACATAGTCCTCAGACGCCTAGGCGGCTCGCCTAACAAGCCAGCAAAGTACTGCTAGCAAGTCAGCAAGCACACCTAGAACGCCCCCTACGTGTGGACATACATAGTCCTCCGACGCCTAGGCGGCTCGCCTAACAAGCCAGCAAAGTACTGCTAGCAAGTCAGCAAGCACACCTAGAACGCCCCCTACGTGTGGACATACATAGTCCTCAGACGCCTAGGCGGCTCACCTAACAAGCCAGCAAGGTCCTGCCAGCAAGTCAGCAAGCACGCCTAGTGCGCCCCCTACGTCTGGACATACATAGTCCTCCGACGCCTAGGCGGCTCGCCTAACAAGCCAGCAAAGTACTGCTAGCAAGTCAGCAAGCACACCTAGAACGCCCCCTACGTGTGGACATACATAGTCCTCCGACGCCTAGGCGGCTCGCCTAACAAGCCAGCAAAGTACTGCTAGCAAGTCAGCAAGCACACCTAGAACGCCCCCTACGTGTGGACATACATAGTCCTCCGACGCCTAGGCGGCTCGCCTAACAAGCCAGCAAAGTACTGCTAGCAAGTCAGCAAGCACACCTAGAACGCCCCCTACGTGTGGACATACATAGTCCTCAGACGCCTAGGCGGCTCACCTAACAAGCCAGCAAGGTCCTGCCAGCAAGTCAGCAAGCACGCCTAGTGCGCCCCCTACTTATCTCATCATCACATAATACATATCAAAGTTTAAGTAAAACGTGGGCGTGTTTAAAAGGTACGGTTACTCATAAGAGATTAATAATCTCAATCCAAGTTATTCAGTATGAAGAAATCAATCACTCATCACGTACCTTTTATTTTTGGCGACTCCCTCTTCTGATATGATAAAAACTCCAAGTCTTCACGAATTATTTTTCTTTATTTCACTCGAACTTATACTATTTACACTTGTGTTATAATAATTTACACTTGTAGTCACACCTCCAGAGTTACCACCTATTCAAGCGGTCGAAAAGAGACTGACCTTCCAACCACGTGCAGCCCTTTTATATTCACGATTTCCCGCCAAAATCTCCCGCCATTTTTAACGAACGTTGTGGGCAGCACGCCGCCGGAAATGATCATTAAGTATTTTTAATTACAATTTTTAATGAGTACATTTAAATTACTAGACTTAACCAAAATGTACAAATATATTTTAGAATAATAACAGTCTGTTAAAATATTTTAAATAAATCAAATAAAGATGCAATACATAACTTCCGTTTCTATTTTAACCGTCGCGGCCGGAAGTACACAATTAAATACTTCTTATGACAATTATTTATTATGCATATTAAAATCATAATGTTTAACCAAATTATCTAAGAATATTGAAAAATGAATAATAGTAAGAACAAAATGTTAACAATAAATCTTATAATCAAAATAATCAGCTTTTACTTAATTATTCTTTTACCGGATGTTTACTAAATGCGTAATCGGAAATTCTTAAATTACAGACTTTACATTACTATAGCTTGAAAGGAATAATAAATCTCAAACCAATTATCTAGAAATGCTTGAAATTGTGTAAAATATTCAATGTAAATTCTAAAATCATAACACGAGAGTGTTAAATACTTTGTAATTTCTAAAATAATAAGGTTACCTATTAATTTCAAAAAGCGATCATTTTTATGATTTTAAAATCGAAATAGATGAATAACATAAGCCTAATTTACATTTGTATTACTAAAATGAAATACATAATATGTTTAATTCCTCAAAGAATGGCTATGGGAACGGTATTTAAGACTCAGTTCAAAATAGCACAAATGTGATCCGATTTCGGGGTATGTACGAGTATCAAGAAAAGACGCAAAGTTTTTGTTAAGTTTATCAAGTAGGTAGGTTAATTAAATAAAATCATAAAGTCCATTTACTGTATACAGAATGTTTCAGCTGCTATCGATATGTTTCGCCTCACTAGTGGAAGATTCAAGTCTCTACTAGCGCAATAGGCCGTAACTCACATGAACTAGCACGTAAGAGCTCCGAACTTTGTGCGGCGTTTTTGAACGAAAAACTTTTCACACTGCACTGTTAGATTGATCCGGTCTTTAATATAAGAAAAGAACCTGCTGATTGTAGTAGTAATCATAGAGTTAGAATTGAAGACCACAATTAACGTGAAGGGTAAGCATAATCTTCATAACTCAGGTGTTTTTCAGGCAATATGCTATGCAAATGACTACATATATGCGCTATACTTTATTAATCTAAACCTCCTATTTGGAGGAGCGCAGCTTCGTTCTAGGCAGTCGCGTTATAATTTTCACGTACATTTTATTAATAATCATATAGTTACATCCGAAACGGCTGAAAGTCAGTAAATACTTATGTATAATGTTGTTAATTAACCGAAATAATCTTATGTAAGCTTAAGGAGGCTTTTTTTTTAATAAAATTGGCATTACATTTCACATGGCAATCGCTAAGTACCTGCCGTAGGTCGTAACTCACTATATCTATCTGGTATATCTTTAGTTTAACTGTAAACTAGCTGTTGGCTCTAAACTACCAAACTCGCGCGGTCTTAAACGAAAAACTTGTACTATTGCACCGTTAGATTGAAATTTATTGAGATGTCTTTGGACGTCGCATTTACATTGTGAATATATCGTTTAATTAATCGGTGAAATAACGACTTCTATAATAAGCTATGTATTCTGTTTAACTTTTACTGTGTCATCCCTAAAATTAATATTTTTGAACTGATTCTAATACTAAAATAACCGTCCTTTAGACAGTTTATCTGTAGGTGCCTTTTGCAGATCTTATTTTACTAAAAAAATTGCAACTATTTTTAATTTGAGTAGAATTTTAGGTATACACATTTAAATTTCATTTGTTTTTTATTCAATGTAAAGAGGTCAATTTAGATACTAACAGTATAATCTACTTTAGTATTTGCAGATGTTGACGATCACACTACTCATGCATCAATTTAGAGTAGTTATCCTTTACAGCTGTTCATAGTTTAATGCAATAAAACCCGCAGTCAAGGCAAGTTGCAGTGACTGCCGTGGCGCCCCAGTTCGGCGGCACTTACCGACAGACTTGCCACTTACCGCGCCTGAACTTCGCCCCGACCAACACTTAAGGCTGCGTTTCCACCAGAGATGTGCGATGGAAATGTGTCGTACGAGGATGTCTAGCTGTGCTGTGAAAATGTGTGGGTGTTTCCACCAAAGCTGTGCGGTGAAAATGTGCCTACGAGGATGTGTAGCGGAGCTGTGAAAATGCGTATTAATGTGTGGTGCGAGGATGCGTTGCGAAGCTGTGAAATGCGTCGACGGGGGTGCGGTGTAGTGGGAGCGGAGTAACGTGAACGCCTCACAGTGGTTCCAAATAAATATTTCAATATATTTTTTTCAATATTTCAATATTCATTTTTTTGCAGAAAAAAAAACATGGCTTACACTAAGTCAACTTATATGACAAAAAATATATATCATCCTACCACGACCACATCGTAGTAAAAAAAATAAGTATATTTTTTTTTTGTATAGAAGAAATCATATTTCTGTTTATTTCTCAAAACACTTAAAAGCTGTGTGTTCTTCTATTGTTCAAAATTATAGAACTAGTAAACTGCGTATCTTCTGCTTCCATTTCTTCATCGCAAATTGATAAATATAAAAGTATCTTCTTTTTCCAATTATCCATATCTATTTTGCGCACTTCTTCTTTCAACAAACTCCGTCTATGAACTGGCTGGTACAGTATGCGCAAACTTCGCAACACATCCCTCGCACACATTCCTCGCACACATCCCTCGTACACATCCCTCGCACACATCCCTCGTACACATCCCTCGCACACATCCCTCGCTTGTTTTGTATGCGCAAAAACCTAGCTCCGCTGAGCCGTTTCCACCAGAGCTGTGCTGACCGAGGCGAGGTAAATGAAGCGATTCTATGGGTTCTTTACAAACACATCCCTCGCTACGCATCCTCGCACATCTCTGGTGGAAACGCAGCCTAATTCTGTTTATGATTTTAGAATTCACACTTTTCAGCCAGTTTCAAAATTCAATAAGTTCTGATTAATGTAATGACGTTCCATATTTGAATTATTTGGGTCCTAGCGACTGGCCACATACGACCAGGTTGAGGGAAACGGTGAAGAAAGTTGAGATAGGTACGCAGAACGTATAAAGAAAGCGTGGATAGTTTAAGTATGAAAGCGAATATAATGTTCACAGAGGTAGATATAAGATAATAACATTGTATGTTATTTGAGGAATCCGAACGCAGAGAAAGATGATGTGACGGCGGCTCAGACGGCTGTCACCCAGTTTTTTTTTTCATTGTGGTGGCATCGCGATTGTAGGTGGCAAGGAGGTTGCCACATATTCATAGTTTAGTGCTTGCCCATTTGGCGATAATTAACCAGGCACCTATGATCCCATGTCCAAAGTCTTGGATTGAGTCGCTAAAGTTACTTTCTATATATTTTCGTCTATATATATGTATAGCCAAAGGTTCGTAGATACTTAATGGCTAAAGTTTACACAAACATCGTGATGTCTTGTTGGTATAAAAGTGACACAACGCGGCGAAAGCAAGCGACATTTCTGTGCTAATGTGCTGAGCCGGCTAAAAATTCCCCTTGCCTCCCAACCATATTTCAGAGCTCCCCAGAGCTAATTGTCAAAGTTTAAAAAGTACGTGGAGATGTGTAGACGCTAAACGCAGGGGTAATTTGCCTTCCAAGTTGGCCCAATTTCAAACTCGAGCACTTAAGCAAACTCCGGCGCAGGAAACTTGGCCGCTGATCTCGCCACAAAGGTGAATCTTGGAAGGTGTTAGTTTACTATAGAGCAAATTGTAAGTATTACAACTTTGAGCTAGGTTATGAGAACGCCGTTTACTTTGTCCAGCTGGGTGTGAACCAAAAGTTGTGGAGGTTGTGAACGATGATGTTGTAATCAAAATTGACTATTAGAACAATGTGTTTTAAAACCTATACACGCACACAGTTTAAAATAATCCTTCAATGTGTTCTGTAAACAAATCTCTACAATAAGCATTTTAAAACAATGATGATTTATTAGATTTTCTCGGAACAAAACAATCACCTTAATACCAGACCTAATAGGATGAGGAAATAACTGTTTCACCATACCAATTTATTTATGTGTTTGGCAATTAAGTTTTCCATTGTAAAATAAAAACGGCAGAAAGTAGAGTAAATAATGAAAACCCGGAGCCACACGGATTCGGTTACGATGCCAAACCATAGCAGTTGATACGCGAACGCATTTTTTCTGTTTACACTCAGAATAAAATTGCTGGTTGCATTTCCGTGGTACAAAATGCAGTGCGAACGAAAATCTTTTTGAAGAGGAAAGTAATAATGTACACACTGAATGGATTTTAAATACGGCTTTTACTAGTTGACCACTTTCAATCTGTAAAAAAGATCGTTAAAAAGACCTACTACCTACGTAGTTGTTACAAGTTGTCAAAGACAGGTTCTGTGAGTTGTTATTACTACGTATAGAGAAGCCATGCTAAGCAAAAAATGTGATTTATCTATCGGTATAAGCTTTTAATTTTGGGCGCTAGTAATTTTAATGGACCTAGGATGTAGGAGTTGATGATGATCCAGTATTTTTGACTTAAAACTCATTCGTTATATCATAATAAATGTAATATCGTTTCATACTCGTACCTACATTCTGAATCCAGCTAACAATGAACGTGTGCCAAATATAACATTCCATACGATATTAAAAAGAGACCCTAAAAGCGCACCCAATAACTGTGAGCTATTCTCTTTTATGCAACCCAAAGAGATTTAATATTCGACAAAATATTCCATATTAAGAATAGCTATGGTTTCCATCGAATTCCTTTGTTGGATAATTGTTCGATATTGAGAGTCAGTTATTTTTACCGACTTCAAAAAAAATAGATTATCCTTTGTTCTATCAATAAAATAGGAGCTAGTCTAAACATTACCTGTGATATCACTTTTAAGGATGAAATCTGACTCATATCTTGATAAGTAGTATAAAGAAGAATTATGTACTTGCGTAAAAGTATGATTTTAGCTTAAAGTTACGTACATCACAACGGTATACATTCGAGATAAATCTCATTCCTAAAAAGAAAGTGAGCTTCTAAATAATCGGACAGCAACTTGACTTCCTAGTTACCAATATCTAAAACTCAATGCGAGAATGGCTATTTTAATGAGCTTATGCCATTAAACCCCAAAAAAATTCCACTTTCACCCCAAAAAGTTTTATAGGGAGGATTAAAATTCACAATTTTGCGGTTATAGTGGAATGAATGCATGGATTGTAAAATTAGGAGAACAATGGACTTTGGGGTCAAGTGGCATAAGCCTTTTAATGACCATTGGTTACGGTATTTATACTTCAAAACGCGCATATTTGCAAATATTCAGCTGCTGGTAACAACATTTAACCATTAGTTGTGTTAATTATCGATAACGCTACTGGGTCTAACATTAGCTACACCAGTACGATAAAACGCAAACATATCTTTCAGAACCCTGATCGTATATAATTAGAAGGTACCTGTACCAGGTATGTTGGGTGGACTTGAAAGTGGCCTAATTAATCGCAAAGCTCTTGGGGCCTTGGGGCCAGGGAGCAACACCAACATTCCGGCCTACGAGTTTGGTTTCACAAAATCACAATCTTATCTTTTTTCCAGACAATGATTATGACGGGGGCGTCTCCCATAAATACTCAAATACTTAAAAATATCCATGATATAGATATAAATGTTCGTGCTCATCACATAGACATTTGATCCTTGCGGGATTCGATTCGAACCCGCGACCGCCGGCATAGTAGTACGGAGCGCTAACCACTCAAACGCGCCGTGCAGTACTTGTAGCGTAGCCAATCCGAGTCCTACTGTTGAAATTTGGTATTTGTGATGGTGTTAAGAAAACTACAAACCTTATACATGAATTTTTACTCAATAACACTATTGAATTGTATAGCTGAAAAATTAATTACCTACCGTGGTTATTACCTACTTATTAAAAAGTTGTGTGTTCGAAAGTGCTGACTTGCACAGTGGGAAGACACGGTACTAATTAGTTGAGAGCGAGCTTGTTCCGCCAGAGATTTGCGGTCTTAGCAATAATATTAAGTTTTCTATGTTCCTACTAGAAACTTAAGCTGCACTCAATTATTGGTTTAATAATATGTGTGTTTGTGCTGTCCTTTTACCAATAAATGCTTCTTCTTTTACTTTCAGGTAAGTAAACAAGCGTTCGACTGGTAAATCAATTGATGGTAAGTGTATCTGGCTAAAGTGGGTCACGTTTTAAAAGTAAGTGCTATCACTCAAGGATAGAAGGTTGTCTGGAAGAGATCGCTTATAGCGATAAGACCGCCTAAATTGTACATTTCCTTTAAACAAATTTGTAAATTTACTAATTTTGTGTGCAATAAAGAGTTATCTATCTATCTATATCCAAAAAGTAGAACACGATTTAATTAAACTCTAGCATCGTTGCGTTTGATGCCTCAAACATTAGACAGCTGTTTAGATAGCGCCCTTAGAATCTTGAATAACATCACCTCATTTTGTGGGTAAAAAAGGTAACACTTAAAATTTCCCGACTTTGAAGGTCGCAAGGACCGTTAAATATTTCATCAGAGTGAGGCTGAGTCCGTCCCTGGTTTATTTATTCATAATATTTTGACGAAGAGACCAAGTTTTATTTTTCTAATTGGTGTCTGCGGGGTAACTGGGTTACTTTGAACTCTTACACGTGCTCTCTGAAGGGCCCGATAAGTCAATGGAGTTATTTATATATAAGTGTTTTCGGACCCTTTGGGTTTTGATTGCCTAAGTTAATGTAGCTGTTTTGATTTATTGTATTTAATCTTTAGATTTATTGGTGCAATAAGTAGGTAAGAACATGAATAGCTTGGTTAAAAAATATACATGAATGAATATTGATTCGCTACGATACCTTTATGCTTCCTGTACGGACTAAAATAAGATGTAGACATCAATTTAACTATCTCTGACCCCTAGATAGTTGTATTTTAAGGCCTGTGTCTAAATAAGATGTCTAAATAAGATCTGGTTAGTAATATCTGCAATATGCCTACACGTAATATTACATAGTTAGTGCTTAATGCTTATTTGTCGCTTGTGAAACCACCCTTAGAGTTGGAACTTATTATTTCATAAGAAGGATTTATGTGCATCCATCGTTTTCAACAGCCCGTGTCTCTTCCAAGTACATCAATATCGATAACGTCTTATCCGCTTCCAGAGAATTTATAAGACGGGATTAAGCAAACAAAATAACTTTCCTGCGATGGAAACTTACACTTATTTATAGAGGTACCACGGGACACAAATTTCACTTGAATAGCGGTCCGATACGGCGAAGTTCCGACATTAACGAAACACTTAGCTGAACAAAGATCAGCGGTGAATAACAACAAAGCGGATACGATAATATAATTTAGCTGATTGCAGTTTGCTATTCCACTAACCTGTCGATAGTTACGCAATTTATCAGACAAGCAACAAACAATGCTCTATACTATAGAGTCTATAGAAACAGCCAATTTATTTTAGCCCCGCACTAAGAAGGCAAATAAAAGAGTTTTAATCTAAATATTCCTTTGCTTTTTAGTATTGAAATTTCACCTAATTTGACGGGTTCAGTAAGGTGTAATGCAAAAGACATTCGTCTTAGTGATGAGCTTTTCTATAAAGTAGAGAGAACTCAACCAAAAATTAATAGAAATACACATTTTCTTTTGAGTTCAGTTACTGGCCGGTACTTTTCCTTAAAATAATTTTAAATACGTGTTTCCTGAAAAAAGTTATTATTCTTCCATCCGAGTCGTGGGCGTAGCCAAAAAGTACCTCTTTTTATACCCTGACAAAAAGAGCTTAGATAAGGGTTGTCCTTTAAAAAGATGTCAACGTCTCCAGCCCTTTTTTGTATGCTAAGAAGCCTCGTAAATATTTTTATTGTAATAAAATTAAAAGCCTGATGTTACATTTACAAGTTACATTAATTTGCTCAGTGGCCTTAGACAAGAGTGTCAAACAATCCGCTGAAATTTTAAATGAAATAGAATAGAAAAATGTATGACGCATAATAACATCGAAATGTCATGTTATTATTGTGGCTTTTTGGTTTTTTTTTTCGTTAGCATTAGAGTATTAGCGATGGTTACTTGTCTAGAGTCAATCTGTAGACAAAGTAATATCGCTTTGTAATAAAATGATTTTCAAAGTTCAGGCAATAATCAAAAATATTGACGATCTATAGAGAAAATCAGCCGCTTTTCAGGGAAGATAAAATAAAAGACAATTTTTACTTAGTTCTAAAACCTCCTCAGACTAACCTTGGTACGAGCAAAGGTTTTGTCGTCATCATTAATCAAATGGAGGGCGCAAAGTATCATATCCATCACAGTAAGTGCAGGGACCATTATAATTTAAAATGATTTACTTTCAAACGGCGCAGTCTTATGGGGAGGCGGGAGCAAAGCGGACCATATTCCTCATTATAAATTGCACGATTAAAACGAAGTATGGCCGCCGATTTTAAGTCCTTTAATTGTGTGCTTTCTGGTTCAGTGTTGCAGAACGATTCCAAAAAAGGAAGGTTCACTTAATTATTAATTAACTGGCTACTTTGATTTCTATTTTTTATTGTGTATTCAGGATTAGTATCATCCTAAAAAGGTCCCGCAGTGGTTTCATGGTTCGTTAATCTAAGTGATTGACAACTAGAACTACAAATATAGCTGAAACTACAAATATAGCATTAAACTGTAACGTACTTTTTTTTTCAAGTATTATAAATTAAACAAAACAGATTACGCGTTCAATATTCAGGTAAATAAAACATTGCAGCAAATAACGAAATATTGTTCGAATTCTTATTGAAAACATGTTTATTTCACCCAGACAGAAACTAGTAAACGTTGTAAGTAAACAGATAAATATGTCACAACAAAAACGTCTGCTTATTTCTAATAACGAATCTGATTTCTTAAAACATTTTTGTATGCTCACCGCTCAGACGTTTGCAGGCGTATTAACGTTAATATTTATTTTTAATGTTCCATACAGCTTCAATATCCTGTTAATCGACTTTCGGCAACAGGAAAATGTCAATAACATCCGAACTGTTATTATGTTATGTTTGCGAAATTCTCCGAAGTAAAACATTTTCGGAGGTGGGCGACTGGATTACCACTAAATTATAAAGGTGTGGTAATAACTTTTTTGAGGATTTAAGACCTGATTTATCCCTAAAAACCTTTTCATAACTTAACTAGACCAGGATTTTTACTGGTCTAGCGGTAGCCGATGTTGCAAAAAATATTATATTTTTTCTGAAATAAGTAGTAAGTTATGACCAAGAATAAATATGAGTAAATTAAAGTAAAAAAAATACCCACATAGGAAGTTAAACAGTATCATCATAAATCGTTATTATAATAAGGCAGCATCGATCAATATTTGATTGATTTGTTTATATTATGTATAGAAAAGAATTATAATGGCTTAATTCCTTATAATTTTTTTTTGTTTTTAAAATGAATAGGTACATTCAATTAGGTGTATTTAAAAATAAATATCCTAATTTGGCAGTCACGTCAATTAAAAATACTGATGTATCAAACCAAAAATAGCAATGAACGTTACTAAATCTTTCCATTGAGACACTGCTGCCAAATTTTTAATATTTCAAATGCTGGATGACATCTGGAGGTGGTCCAACAAAGTTACGAGCTCCCAAGCTAGCGTGACAGCGACGTAGAGCGTGTTCTTTTAATATATAAATAAATAAAATACTTTTATATTAGAGCTAACACATAGTGTGCCTTGATGTTATATATTTCAAAACACTCGTCCTTGCTCCATGGCTTAAATTCTTTGTCACAGTTCCATTAAAATGATATGAATATTCTACTCTTAACTTAGGTTAATTCGTCTCTTGCCTCCTCTATAGCGGAACAATAACCATCGAGGCAGAAAAGACAAGAACTTACTCGTACTAGCTTAAGTTTTCATCTTCAGTCTACTTACGAGTTCCTCGATTACATTCGATATCTTTTATAAAATGTTTTTTGTTTCTTTTATAATTGACGCTCAATTTTACATTTCCGAAATGAGTTGTCTCTTTAAATTTATTCAGCTCCTTCAAGAGACAGTTGAAATGAAAATTGGTTTTATAGCGAGCCCGCCTTGGAATTGAGCCCAGTGGCACGTTGAGCCATGCCCCACAAAGGATTGTGCTGACTCGTCAGTCCCGTGGCGATGTTACTGTTCCACCAGGGGACGGAATAGACAGAATTGGAACGTACACCGCAACGAAATGCGGGGTGGAATAAAACGGCTGATTTATTTCGATTTGGAGCGTTACATAGTGAGCACATAGCTGAATAGTTTAAAGTTCAATCGACAGAAACCAGACCGCATTTATTAAATAAGCAATAAATTATGTATCTTCTTTTGATATTCATAAATCACGAATACAAACATACCACATGATTACAAACGTGACTTGCTGTCAATCGTCATGTTTCTGATTATTATGACCGATTACGAAATATATGGCTGAATTAGATATAGTGAATTTAACGTTACAACTATGTAATTAAGTACATACATTCTGAAACTGAAAATGTTCTCAAAGTTGACTCAAAAACTTTTTTGCATGGAGCGCTGAAAATGCAGTTGAAATAACAGCGACGAAGCTTTACGGGAAATCTAGTAAGCAGTCATACTTATTTCAAACTGATTCTAGACAGAATAATATCCGCTATCGCACACATACTTTTGAGTTTATAAATTCTGTAAAGCTGTTGACTTACTGGATAAAAATAAAATAAGGTTTAGGTGCAACGACGCAGCGCCCAATCTCCGGTCGGTTGACTACCGGTGTCTTCAGCGCATCATAGTTTTAGAGAACGTATTTTATAATTTGTTTGGTACTCTCAAGAGTACATCAGATGTATGGTTGATATACTTTATTATCCTTACTATTGGCATGCCTTATTAAGTCTTCCAATTTATTGATCAGTTACTAAATAAATAAAATGCAAGTCATGTCCCTATTCTTAGAACTCTCAATGATTAAATTACCTTCTCTTCTTTGCAAATAACGCATTTCATATAAAAAGATCTATTATGAACATAGTAACTAAATAATGTAAAATATTGGAATAAAAAGACGACCCTTTGTTCCTACGAGGAAATGTCAAAGGCTACAGTTTACCTTGTAAAGCGTTTCTTACAATCTTTTTTCCGGAGGAACTTAAAACATATTATGAGGAAAGGGCACAGTAAAGCCCCTTAAGTAGAAAATAATACTTACTTGAAATGGTCGAACAAGGTCACAAGCCATTGAATTATGACAAACATTCCAATTCCTGTAAAAAAAAGTCGCACACACCTCCTCAAATAAGCATTTGTAACTGAGCTATGTGAAGTGCAATAGAGCTATCTTATCTAATCTCAACCAAGGCATTATTCAAATATAGAACGTCGTTTTGTATGAATTAACTAGCAAACAGCACTAACCACTATTAAGTTATGAAACAAGCCGTAAAAGACATAACAAATATTACGTATACAACCCTACATAGAGTGCTCATGATCAGCCCCATAAGTGAAACAAAACAACACAATTCAAAACATATCCTGCCTACGGAAATAATATTTGTGACAAATTACAAACGACGCCACAGGGTATATCTACAGTAGATCGTTTGCATCTGTTAAGTTAAAAGGGTCATCATAGTCCTTCGGGCCACGAGACTCAGGGCAGTATCCGAACTCAAAGGCCTGACACGGTGGTTTTGACATGAAAAACATTAAAGTTTGGCCACGGGGAACGTTTGGAGTTCAGACAAGACTCGGTGGATGGAGGCCTTTTTAAATGTACAGCGTTGCATGGTCTGCGGTTATCGCTAATTTTATCTCTTATCTATCATTGCTGTATGCTATTATACCTTCAAGTATATAATTATTATTGCTACTCGAAATAATACTAGAAAATAAGCATACCTCAAAAACTAACAGTAGATCTACAAAGGGCTTTGGAATGTTTACTATGGAGCGTGGCTCACAAGTTTGTTTTTATTTTCACGAAATGACTACCACTACTATAACTAAAAAATTGATACATCACATTAATATGAATTGAAAATATACTTAGGGATAACTTCGTAAAATAACAGATTTTCAAATTATAAGCTGTGAAAGATATAAAGCTAAAATTCGCGTGTCCTCTACAGCATGTTTAAATGGCTAAGAATGTTTTTTTGTAAAATAATGCATGTAATCATTTTTTTTTTGTTTTATTGCTGGCCGCTAATTTTTGTCAAAAATTAAATAGCGGACCAAAAAGTGAGCCGAAAGTTCCGTACGTCTTTCCAGTCATTTATGTTTAATGTAATTTTTTTTAGTTTAGTTCTATCTTAATAATATTTTATAAATTGCACTGGTAACAAGCAAATGTTTAATTTATACTTGAAATCAAATTTAACGTTACGTTTATTTTATAATACATGCACTCATTTTAAATTATTAAAAAGCTCCAACGTAACCTTAAACTTATTTCTAGTAAAACAAAAGACGCCCCAATTATTATCAAATTGTAAACAAGCAGCAATATGCTCGTTCAAAACATGGAAGTATTTTCAGGTATATTACGCCTTGACAAGCCATTGTTACGGCAACGTTCGTGCCAGCCGTCAGGGCCGTTACGGGAACATGTTTGATGTGAAAATATCGGCTGCCCGTCTCGGAACCGAAGGTTCTTGACTCCTGGCTGGTGTTCCGAGACACAAGAGATTGGTTTATTAAACCAGCTGCTGTAGTAACATGGTTTATCGTAGAGTTTAAATTATAAACAATTTTGATAAAAAGGTTAATTAATAATAATAATAATAACCCGCAGGGGCAGCATGTGGCGTGCTGTAGGTGAGTGGCGACACCTCGGACTCCGATTCTCCCGAGGGCACGGTTTACCTTATTTAGCCCTCGCCTCTTGTGCTTGCCTTAACCGGCCGGCCAAGAGTGGAGATAGCAAGAGCGGAACCTCTGCTCCAGGTTGAAAGTGTAAAATGTCATAACGCCGGGGGCCTGCTGGCTACCTGTCCATCAGGATGGGTTCTGGCGTGGATTAGTTTTAATCTACGTCACTAGCCACCTGCACCCCGCAGTCTCACCTCTCTACAACCTTTAGCCGTCCACACCAATGTTGCTGCCTTGCTACCTTCTGGTATGCCTTTCATGGGTGGCCCATTTAGTGAGCGGCGAGTCACCGTCTGCCGTGATTATCTAGATGAGGCATTTGATATGGCAGGCGTCCCGTTGTCTCATCAATATCCCAGTAACCAGTCCAGCAATTTCCTCACCATAGTCCCGGCGTAGTCTCCACCTTATCTGAAATAGTCCTTGCGCCTAGCAGGTGCTGTCTTTGGCTGTATCTCCTCAATAGTGCAGGCAGAGATAGTACCCGCTAGGTGTACATATCCCAATACATTAAAGTATCTCAAAGGGGCCTCTTCCTGTTGGATCTATATCCCCAGGTAAGCCTTCCAAAAGGACCGGCTTCGGCCGTGATATCCCACAGGAGAGATACAATAATAATAATATCTATATATAGTTTCAAAAATACATAGTTTCAATATCTGATATCGAATATCGATTTATAGTTTCGATACGATATCGAAAAAATCAGATATTACACACGCTTAAACCCTACATAGAGTGCTGCTGATGATCAGCCCCATAAGTGAAACAAAACAACACAATTCAAAACATATCCTGCCTACGGAAATAATATCTGTGACAAATCACAAACGGCGCCGCAGGGTAGATCTAGTCATTCGCATCTGTTAATAATAATAATATCTTAGCCTTTGTATTACGAGTAGTATATGAGTGAATCACATTAAATACTGGACCGTTACCATGAGTTTACGACGGTTTTACTCGCTAGCGACTACGTAAAAAAAGTCTATTGAAAATTGCACAGCGCCCCTAGCGGTCACTTGCAGAACTAAAATTTTCCATACAAAAAGTTACGTAGTTGCTAGCGAGTAAAATCGACGTAAACTCATGGTAACGGTACTGGTATATTAATGACAATAATTATGACGTTATTACTTGTATCTAAACTGTAACGAACCATAATAATAAGCAAACTTGAAAATCACGTATGTGCTATCACCGCCACCTTACCAGTTTATGAGCCAAAATTGCTTGTGCCCCTCGTTTCAGCTTTTGTTTTAAGTATCGCCCGTATTGTGTCATGTATTCTTAATTGCTCACGTTTGTGTATCATATTTTTTCTGTAATGAAAGCAATAAACGTTTTTCTATTGGTAAGGCAGCGGTGTCCTAGACAGCACTACTCCCTATAGAACCCTAATAGTTAATAGATTCTGTTTGCAATAAGCCATGGATAAGCTACATGATTCTATTCTCCCTCACAACATCAAAGTTATCACTAAAATATTACAGACACCTATCTATAGATGCGTATACCTATAATACAGCAAGTTCCAAATCTGTAATCTCTTGAGTTCATTACTGAGAGTGTGTGTATGAAAATTATATGAAAACATGGCGGCGCTCAAACAGTGCGTCATTGTACCTGCCTACCTAGTGACAGCCTAGCTCAGTGTTAGAAGCCACGTGCCTCACAAGTATAGGTAGTAATTAAATAGCTCTATAAACAAATCTCACATAGACAAGGATTCTCAATGGAATCGTCGCAGAAAAATATTTTAAGCTTTATAGCATGGTCACTTTAAAAACCATCTGGCTGTTCAGGACTGCAACCTCTACCTACGTAAGTATGCAAAATGCCTTGCTATACAGTCCTGTACGTAAGAAAGCCTATTTCAATAGTCTGCAATTTTATTGAAATAGTGACCATAATAAGTCCGTCAAATATAGCACTGTGAGTTGTACATTTTTTTTTAATTCTATATGTGTTTGCTCTTGACTCTAGACTAGACCTGATTGTGCTAAGACAGAGTCGACGATGGACGTCAGCTACCAAAAAATGGATCATATAGTACACGTGTATTCGAGCGTAATAAACAATAATGTACTTACGTACTAATTTGATCAGAGCTAGGTATCTATCAGGCTGATTGGTCTGTGGCCTGTGCCTATATGCCGATAAGCCGTGCGCCCGTGTCACGCAAATCCCCTGCCCAAACAAAGACATTTTATTTTTGCGGGATTTTTGTTTACCGTGACAGTGGGCTTGTTTGCTACCTTCTCGCACTGATTTTGGGTTGCATAAGTACCTATATTTTCAATCGTGGTCGATTTATTCCATTAAATGAAGCTTTGTTTCCAGGCCTCTTTTTCTTCTTCTCTACTTCTTGTCGGTGGAGTTCTTTTCCATTTACCTCTATCTCTTCCAAGCTATCTCTGTGACTTCTTTGACGACTCGATGTTCAACATTTCTTTTATTTGGGTTAAGCATATGCTCTTATAGGCTTCCCTCTTTCCCTTTTCTAGCCTGCTTCAACGCAAATACCAATACATTTTATTGCATAAATTTGGAGACACCTTTTAATACCAGCAGGGCGATTCAGAACGTTCGATAAGCCATTTGGTTTGGGTTTCGGCTAGATTTTCTATTCGTTTTTAAATTTATGTCGTAATTTGAAAGGATGTTGATATATCAGTTCGGTAAAAAATATAATAAAATAACACAATATAATAGTTGGATGAGATAAATCCACGTTATATATATACGTTATATTAATAAGTGAAAGTTATTGAATCGTAACCCAATCTGTAACCGAATGGTTCTGAATCGGGAGGCAGTTCTATGATGTGTTTAAAACTTTAAACCAGAACCTATTTAGTTTGAGATTTGCTTTCATGTAATTGAATGACAAACTAACATTCAATTTGAAATTAGTAACAAAACACTAAACAAGCTAATAACATTTCTAAATTGAATCCACAACTTTGTTTTGGCAGTAAAAACTTCGCTAACTCGCAAAAACATTCATATTTCCATTTCCATGAAAAATAGGTTCGATTTTCGGCTATAATTTGTCACTTAAGCCCCTGACAGGACCGAGAAAAGTTGGAGCAAGAGAGATTACAGAGAAACGTTATGAATAATTAAGTGCATCAGGACACAACTTTTTATTCCATTCCCACCTTCTCGAATACAGGTCATTTTTTAAGTGACAGCGAGAGGATGACAAGGAAAAACACTTTCAGGGCCTCGCAAAGTTTGTTCTTTAATGTCTAATCGTGGGAGCGTTTGCTGAAGCCAACACGTAAATGTGTAAACAGTTTTTGGTAGACGTCGAAAGTCATTTAATTTTCTTTCTGGTGAACAGATGAGATGATATAAGTGAAAACTCGATAGGCTTATTAGTTTTAAAACTCCCGTTAACATTATACATGTAACTTATTGCTGTTTGTTTTCCAAAAAGTAAAAAAAATAATGATAAAAAATTATTAGAATCGACAGAAGATTGTAACATTCCGCATTCTCAGTTGGTTGACTGTTTACCGTACGGTAAACAGTAAAGAATATCCTGACTCAGGTCGAGGAATAAAGTTAAAATAAAAATTAAATACATAATTAATAATAATAATAATAGCCCCCTAGCCGATATCGACTACGGTGGCCAGTCACAACGACCAACCGACTGCGCGGGACATATTATAGTGCACAAGTGTGTGCCCAACACAGGTGCACTCTCTTTTCCTTTCACTCTCATAGCCCAATGGGACAGCAATCTGACACCACCGGAGAGAGATCAGGCAGGACCAACGGCTTTACATGCTTTCCGAGGCACGGGGGTGAAACACCACGAACCTCCAAACTCCGGGCTACGCTGAGAATTTCTGATCCTAAAAACCCAGGTACATATTTTTGGCCCGACCCGGGGATAGAACCCGGGACCTCTGGCGCAGCCGACGCTTAAAAATGCGACCCACTAACCGCTGCGCCACCGAGGCAGTACCGAGATACGTAATTAGAGCAGTACGCGTATGCCAACCTTGCTTTGAATGTTTACATTTACGTACCCACTGGACCAAAAGCAATATTTGTGATGATCCTTATCACGGAATTCTGCAGTTTATAACTGCAACAACTGAAGCGTAGCGGTTAAAATACACTAACTTCAAACTTCATATCCCATCCCAAAGCAATCGGTATATTTTAGTGCTGCATCTGTACGGTTTTGTGGCTTTCCCAATATTGGTCAAAACCTGAAAAAAGATATACGATTCAGTAATATGCCTCGGCCAGGACATAGCTCAACATAACGAGGCTTTACTACCCCCCGTTGGCCCGTATTTTAGTCGCACTATTCTTTCCCCGATAGATTTCGCAAATTTATTCGGCCCAAACGCGGATCCAGTGGCATTTTTATTACAGTGCCAAGTAATAAACTTGTTTTAAATTCAGTTACCGTCCTAATGCGGAGATTTTTCGATAGATATATGCTTACGATCGTATCGAGTATCGTTAGTTTCATAAAACCTAGATATAAGTAGTTTATTTTTATGAAAGTAATTTGTCCAATGTTACAACGTCAATCGACAGAAGATCATGTCTGACTTCTAATTAACTTATTCACCCTTTCCTCAATTAAAAAAAATATAGTCGGTATATAACTATGCACATTTTTTCCATTACTTACTCACATTCAAACCAGCCAGCCTACCAGTTTTACACGAATTGAGATAAAAATACCGCTTAAAAAAACAACTTTGGCTTTATCCTTAAGAGGGCTTCAGGTGAAAAACAGTTTTAATGGATTTTTCTTCCGTTTCCAATCAGATAGGGTTTAGCAAGATTACTCTACTTAATTAACAATAGGTCACTTCAGCTATCTGATACAAAAGATATTTATTACGTTTTCTTTTCGAGTTCGTTTTTGTAGAGTCCGCCCCTGGCTACGATTGATATCACATTCTCTACTTGTATTGTTTTATCGGGCGCTCAAGGGGTTTTAAGGCCAATGTAATGTACCTACGTCACAAAAGAAATAAATATTGACCCTCCTATTTATTGTTCCATGACTAAAAGACTTTGATATGCATATTTGTGAAGTATGTTTCAAATAATTACAGGTAAAATTAAAAGTAATATTTTTGAAGAAACATTACGTGTCAAATAGGTTTTAGGGCGCCATCAAAATATGCACTTTATTTTGAAGAGAAGAATTTCATCCTATCACATATTATGAATATAGGCGACTGCATCGATACTAACGCGCGTTAGCATCGATGCAGTCGCACTTCTGCATCGACGCTAACGCGCTTCTGCATCGATGCCAAATTAAATCTGTTCACTGCGTGAGTCGCGCTGCTGTCGCGCGTTTTCAAGACGCGCTAGCATTGATGCTAAAAGTCGCAGTGTGTAAAGGGTCTAAGCGCTAACCTTTTAAAAATCGGTAACAAAATTAAGTACAATATTAATATCGTTCACAACACAGAATTACAGATATAACAGTCGTATGTTAGTTATAGAAAGTAGAAAACTTTCATTGGACAAAACTATGTAATTTTCATACACCTACTACCATAACATAATTGTGAATCTGCATTTATTGCTGGCTTTACAAGCAAATTGCTAATCGATGCTAACACGCAATCAAAATCTGCTGTGTGCGATTCGCACTTGGCTTGGCTCCAGGGTTTCATTAACTTATGTTCTCTTGATACCACATGACATTACCATTCGTGGTTTTGCCAAACTATCTGCGAGCTTAATTGTTCGGACCAAAGCACGTCACAATTAGTATTCAAGAATATTTTAAAATAAATTAATCAACACACGGGATTTAATGCAACGACACTTATTTATAAGGTAAACATCGTATTTACCTTCCGGAAATTCATCATCATTCATCGTACTTATTTAATTATAAATCATATTTATTTAAATAAAACTGTTAAGTCCGATGTGGTGGCAACAGTACGATAGTTTTTTAGGCTCAAAAGAAATAGAGAGCGAGAGTGATTGAGGTAGGTTTTTAAAGTAAGCAAAAATTGGGGCGCAGATTTTCGCCACAATCAAACTTTTTTGTGTGGTAATATGTTTACGAGTTTCACTGTTTTCCGAAAAAAAGTAATATATCCACACGTAAAAAATCGAAATGCATATAAATTGTAAACCTCATAAAGCAGAAACTGTATTTTCTTCGAAAAAGCAAATCCGATCAGTGATTGTCCTGCCTTCGTCTCTGAGATTTAATTGACCATGTAGTAGGCCCTGCTACGCGTCCATTCACTCGCACACAGGTTTAGCGCAAGAAAGAGAAGGTAAAAAACTAGTATCCCTCCCTCCTTCCTGCGCCTCACAGCACTGCCAGCCGCCTGTCGCTCATTCGTGTCCGTGCGCGCGCGCCGTTCCGACGCACGCAGTAACCACAGCAAAAAAGAAAAAACCGTTAAGTTTTTTATTTCGTGCTAAACGAAAGTTACCTTATTGTGATATTCATACTGAAAACATTAAATTGTGAACGTGAACTGAAGTTAAACGCATAACCCAGCGTGGCTGCTACATGCATGCTTTACGCTTCACGGCCGAGCTATTACGAGATACTAGCCAGTCCGCATTTTAACGCTCCGAATCAATACGCGATATTGATCTGTAGCAATTTTTTGGCCGAGCTGGCACGTGATGCCAGCCAGTCCTAATTATCTTGAATTGAGACGTATGGTATGCGTTGCTTTCAATAAACCTACCCTTATTTTCATTGCGTTTCGACAAATGAAAAAAGTGAACTAATGGACCACAAAGGCATTTCATTAAAAATGTTAAGCAGCGCTGACGACGCGCCATCAGGGCCTCTCAGTGTGAAGCGTTCCTCGCCCACACTCATCGAGCCCCAACAGGCATCAAAGTGTGTCCTGCCTGTGCCAACGCGACGCCATGCGCCGTGAATTGCTTGTTTGTTACGGTGAACTACCGTCCAACAATCCTAGCGCTTCAACGTCTCGCGCTCGAAATCAGAATCCGACCAAATAAAGGTAAGGTCTTTTTTCATTAAAGCTAGCTAAGCTTGAAGCCGTACTACGTGTTACGGGCTACCGTATTCCATTCGTGGTAAAACCACGACCGAACACTTGACTCAGTCAATCTTTTGACATAGATTGGAATTGAGTTTAATGTGAGCTTTTACACTTACAAACAAAAGGAGCAATATATATGTTTTACTAAGTACTTTTTTGTAAGCACCGAAAAACAATAGTGGCAGCAGATTTAATTCAAATCTAATAAATTTATATTTATTTTGTACATTTTTACCTGAAATTTTAAAAATGAAAGACTTAAGAACACTATAACTGCCTAGACTGATAAACATAAGTACGTATAGTGCCACCTGCGATGCGGTGCACGCTCCTTATTTTTTTTCCCAAAGCTCTAAAAACGGTACTGTATACATCGATACTACATAGCTCACAATATTATGGTCCTATGTCTGCAATTGATTACAACTCTTTTTTATTTATTTCTGGCTAATGGCTATAAAACTTGTCTTGCTAGACAATGCTATGGAAAACATAACATCGCTTATTAAATGAAATATTTAACATTACTTAAATATCGAAGTTTACGGATTGTATAAAAAGAAGACAATTATTATTTTTTAAGTAAGCAAGTTCTTACTTACATTTCTGTTTTCTACTCAATGCATTATGTAATTATGTAAAACTGATTTTATTTACTCTTTTATTTATTGCTCACAATTTAAATAGCTATGCTAATAATATTGAGCTTTGCTCATTAACTGGCATTTGTATGATTCTGAATGGTGGAATATTTACAGTAGGTACTTATTCAGTCTTGAAATCCAACTAAGATTTGTTTCACTCCTCAGTTAATAATTCGGTACAGCTTAGATTTTATTAACCGACGTAACAACAACCAGCTGGAAAGCGTAATGTGTTTTTGGTTTAAACCAATAAGTTTTCTTGTTAAATTGCGAAATCAATATAGCACTACCGTCATATTCGATTTAAATAGGTAGACGGTAATTAATTGTTTTAGATGCTATTTTATTTTTCGAAAAATATGGTGTGATATGCACTAAACTTTTCATGTATGCTTCTTAGATTAAATCGTCGCAAAGTTCGGTACTTATTGTGGAGTCTGAAAAACTAAATAAAGATCTGTGTCCATTATCTTCAGAAAAGGCGATGCCTGAGCCACCGCCAACAAAAAATTGTGACAACCATAGGTCAACTTGAATTGACTTTAGTTTTTTATGGGCTTGTTTTTTTTCTCACCATTTACCACCACAAACACCACCGAAGAATAATTCAAACATAGAATGACCTATTGTTTGAAGTACTATTATTATTCTTTATATTTTTTGGCTATATTTATTCCACTATTTACACACCTACGTTAAAGGTTGGATAAATAAAAGACATGGTCATTTTTGTACAAATTACAAAAATCGATCTTTTTAAAACAAAAGGCAGCAACGCAGCATCAAACCTAAATTGCACTACAAGCATCTAATTTGAGTTATTGGGAATATAAACTATGCATATTTTTCCCACTATATTCTGTGATTTAAAAATTAACTTTATCGAGTAAATATCGTCTATCATCATCAGTTTTTTTCCAACTAATCACATACACCCACTCCACAACCATCTCCCCAGCAAAGCCACTATGATATTAGGAAACCATTCATATGGAAACATTGCGGCATTAACTATAAAACAGATTATTTTATTTTATGAATTGTATCGTTTAATTGATGTTTCAAAGTATTGAATATACTATGTTAAATAAATTTTCAAAGGAAATCTTGTCTTAATATTCACCAATTACTTAGGTATGGTGAAACAATTGCCGACCACAAAATAATAACCAATCATGATCTGCCAAGTTTTAACATTTTGCAAATGTTATTTTTTACGCTCGTTCTTATACTCTTGCGCCGTAAGACGTCGAGTAGTTCGACGATTTATTTATAAAACCTGAAAGTAATTTATTTATTACAAAGAATAATGCTTGAATCTTTTTATTTATCATTTATATTTGAGGGTGTTTTAATATGTATGAAAACCAGTGTTCCCTGGTGACATCGATCTATGACATACTTGTTGTAACACGACATATTCATTTACTTTTGGACTTCTTGTCACAATAGGTACCCTAATTTTGAATCATCAAGATTTATTTTACACTGCTCATAATATTGAAACAAGTCCCATCTGAAGCCAAATAAGACACAAATACATTGGCGGCACAATAATTGCGGAAATGCACATTGCCATTACCCCCAAAAAAGAAGAATAAGTCACAAATATTTGTCAAACTCATAGAAAATATAAACTTAAATAAAAATAAAGTATCTCATCAAAACCAAATCGATAAGATAGGATCGCATTTTTTTTTTAATGTAACCCTCAGTAATTCAGACATATTTTATCCAGTCAATATTTTTGAGTATTTTTTTTTCCGACTATGCGCCGACTATCGAATACTCGGCGAACATTCCTGTGCTGGAAGTCTGAAGCGTCATGTTTAATATTTCGCGTAGATAATTTCAATATTTTGATTTTCTACTCCATCTAATATCCTTCTAACTTACATAGCTAAATCTTTAGTAAATCTAAAAAAAAAAAAATTAAGCTTGATTAAAACATTATTCTCAATCAGTAAATACACGAAAATACCAATTTTGTCTCAGCTTTTTTCGAGCGCCAACTGGTGTTTTTTACAAGGAACTATGTCGAGACTTCCGCGCCTGGTTGATAAGTTAAATATTAGGCAAACGTCGGGTTAGGTGGTACCAAAACTTCTATCGGAGAAATCGTTTGCGCTCGTATGACCTTATAAAGCCACAACGCCCCCAGAGGTCGTTTCCAAGCTTCTTTAGAAAAAATTTAAATCACTCAATCATTACCTACTTCCTTAATGCTTTCAAGTTTAGATAACGATAATATTTCAAATTCATTGAAATATCGTATTTTTATTGTAACCCAGAAAATAATAATAGCGTTGATATACACCGATGAATACATCTAAAATCTTATATACCCACAAATGAACCAACTATTTTTTTTTACCAATCATCTTACACTTATTACAACAAAACATTTTCTTTAGAATTCAAAATTCGAATAATAAGTATTTTGTTTTCGGTATACGGCTGAATATATTTCAAACAGCTGCATAAATACATAAATACCCAATACTTAAAAGTAATCGAATACCTATCATGCGTGTATTTTTTTACAAATCTATGATTGTAAAATACGTTAAAACTGCAAGACAAAAAGACTCTCCAATACGCCCGTTAAGTGCATTAAAAATGATAGGGCGCTGGATGAGAAGTATTTCTGTATGTAGCTTTCGCAATCTGTCTCAACAATACGTATTTCGTATTTATTTGCAATTTTTATAACAGACCAAAAAAAAAGGAAACTAAGAAATTTTCGTCCTACTCGTATTTCAGTTAAGATTACTAAAATTATTATTGTATTTACATATTCTTGGAGTTTAACATTAATAAAATATAAATATATATATAATATAAAAAAACTAATAAATATCTTCTTTCTTTCCCATTAAAGAAATTACTTATCAATTATCATGCACCCATAACAATAGTGCATAATGCCAAACATGGTAACATAAAACATTTTTGTTATTTAAATGATCATTTTAATAATCAAAGATTACTAACTATAGAGGTGTCAACTTATTTTTGTAACAACATTGATTTACTCCGAACATCTACATGGTCAATTAAATCTCAGAGACGAAGGCAGGACAATTGGATGATCAAACGAACTTACCTGTAAGTGAAGTTCGATCCAAATTGTCCTGACTTCGTCGAAGAGATTTAAGTTCCCACCCATCCCAATTCCCATAGGTACGTGTATTTTCTGCAAAAATTGTTGCCACCCGTACCATAAATCAATGTTGTACATCTGGAACATCGGTCTCCTTGCTCTGAAATGAATGAGCGACAGGCGGCTGGCAGTGCTGTGAGGCGCAGGAAGGAGGGAGGGATACTAGTTTTTTACCTTCTCTTTCTTGCGCTAAACCTGTGTGCGAGTGAATGGACGCGTAGCAGGGCCTACTACATGGTCAATTAAATCTCTTCGACGAAGTCAGGACAATTTGGATCGAACTTCACTTACAGGTAAGTTCGTTTGATCATCCAATTTTTTTCGAATGGGACGACCAGGAGAATTGAAGCCCTGTGTGCGTTTTGCGATATTGCTTTGTTAGTTAAAATTTGCAATTCGCAATGCGAGTTTATGCCGAGTTGTAACATTAATAATCCGGTTTCGGACGGATCTCAATTTCAAGTCACAAGCACTAAATCTAGACTGACATTTAGTTAACAAGATTACTTTAATTGACTGTAACATATTTTATTCGAAACAAACGAGAAATTAATGAGGCTGAAAGTGAAAATAAAAAAATTTTTTTAGGCGAGCCCATCAATCAGACCGCTAGACTGCCTGAAAGTGTGCCTGTGTCTAACAATAAAGTAAGGCCGCCTGATTTATGAACTTGTATTGTTTTAAAAAACGACACTTATAACAAATATTCGGTAATTAGTCATCGGGATGAATGTTCAGCGTTTATTAGTTATACTACATTTTGTTTGGACCACAGGCTCCATTATTCGAGAATATATTATAGGTATAAATAATCAAATCGTCATAATTAATTAATAAAAGACACACTTTGTTCTAGTTATGGGTAAACTATTTAAAAGGATGGACTCTTTTCCATGACATCACGACTGGTTGTTAGACGACATTGCAAGATGCAAGCCCAAATATGATAACCGAAAGATACGATAATCTATGTTTTGTGATAAAAGCGAATCGACAGTCGCGTAAACAAAAGAAAAGCACTTTTAGTCATCTGGTACCAAACATTAGGTAAGCTTTTTACCACTATAAATCGCCATCGTAACTGAAAAGCAAGCTTTGTGCATTTAAATTGCTAATTGAAAACACCGAAAAGGTAGGTATTTACTTAATAAATACTATTAAAAAGACAACATGGAAGCTTTGGTACCAACATTAAAAGAAATCAGGACATCCGGTCCACTGAGTGCAAAAGGGAGAAGGGAAGAAAAACTTGAAGCAAGCAGAATTTATTAATGTGGTTACGAAGTGCACTGTTTTATTTATTTGAAAGTACGTACAGGGTTTTTCATAAATAAACCTGCTGGCTCATAATATTTTCACTGATTATTTAGCAAAACGATTTTTTTATACTTAAATATTTTAGGGTAAGCCATGATCGTAATTGTTTGATGTTCTTAATATATTATGTTTCCAGTGAAGTCAGAGACACGGCAATGTTACTGTAAATATTTATTGGTTTAATTTTGTTTTATAAAAAACTTTTGTTTTAAGAAAGCAACATGGCGAATGTTTCAACAATAGAATATTAGGGTAGGTATTTCGTAAAAAGTTTTTAGTTATATCGTGTGGGGTATCAAATGAAAGAGGAACAAAATGTTTATTCGTAGTCGGGCACAGTTTTTATTTAAACTATTAATAGAAGAAATAATGTTACTTCTTAGGAATACAACCAACGTCTGAAGGTATTGCAATAATCCTCATATTTGTGGAACCCTCACGCATCTTCGCATCCCAGTGCCCATAACTAAACATATCGAATCTGGGCCAAATATTTATTAACGGTTCTTTGTCTGCATCGAAATTGTTACGCAAACGTTTGTCTACCCGCTTCTCTGATTTCATTCGATTCTTGCCGTTTGAAGAAGCCTTACCTACACATAAAAATAATAAAGACCAAATGAATCGAAAGAATTTCAATTAAGCACTCTTCCAAAATAGACCAATCCCAATCGGTCTAAATGAATTCGTTCCTCTTCTGGTTTACGAAGCAAAAATTTATGAAATATATCAATAACACATTGGTTCAGCAAGGATATTTTTGATTGTTTTTGTTTCGAGATTTTTTTTGGTTACATAACCGCTTCGACTGCTTTCCGTGTGCGTCGTCGCATAAGAGCGCAACCCCAAATCACGCAAAAAGCCTCACGGCGAATATGTTTAAAGCAATTAAATTAAAAATTCAGCGGGTTTCCTCCGCGAATACACAGACAATGCGAGGCATAAATCGTGCATTATCACCGACGCGTCGAGAGGGCCGTTTGATTCAATTCCTCCCGTGGATTTACTGCCTAATGCCTTACGAAAGTCGCGTTTTACGGTATGTTATTCTAGCACGTGTGAAAAATATAGGTCACGGAGTAACGGTTACTTTTGTGGTTAGGTGCTTTTGCGCCCTATATTAGCCGCAAACGTTCATATTGACAGTTTCGATCTTTTTAACAAAAAATAAGGTGATCTATCGTAAATAAGTTAAAAAAAATAAGGAAATCTAACATTAAGTTATTAAAGTTATTTGAGTTTTTGTATATAACTATTCTGTTAGTGACCATGAAAGCCTAAAACAAGAAATCAAACCGTTGAAAATAGTAGTAGTAGTCTCATTGTAGTAAAAGTAAAGTAACCAATTTATTGTTGTTTATCGTCCTATAATTTTCATAGTGGTAGCGGTAGTAGGCAGCTGACCGAGCGTAAACTATGCTGACTAAGGACCAGTTTTTTGTTCCGTAGTAATGGTAAAGTTACGTTTACGTTACCAGCGGTTGAATATTTACGATTGTATGTGTTTTGAAGAAAAACTACCTCATCTATGTCAGAATGGCTATTTTAATGACCATTGGTGAGGGTTTTCTTTCTTCAAAACAAACGCAATCGTAAATATTCAACCGCTGGTATAATAACTTTACCATTACTACGGATCAAAAAACTGGTCCTAAGATACTACTTGCCTATCTATACGATACTAAAGTACCTACACCAAGAGATTGATTCTCATAAACCTAGAGTTGCAATTATAGAACTGATCTTTATCTTATTTTCAAAGACCGAGATGGCGATCTCAACGTTCCGAGCTGCTGAGCAGAGAGCAGGAAAACATCATATTACCCAATGCGTGAATCATTCGAACAATGTTTGCGACAGTTATGGCTGCGTTTCGCTGAGTTATTGTGTTCCAGACTCAAATTTACTGTGATTTAACGTGTACGTCGTTATTTTTCTTACGATTTTTCCTCGTGGGGCTTTTGTTCGACTACCGCCGAGTCAGCCTTATTATCTGTGAGGTGAGGTGTATCGGGAATATTCAACCGTGTATCCATTTTTCTTACGCCCACTTATATTTTCGTAACACTGGCGCGGAATAAACAAGTACCTAATCATTGTTCTCATTCTTTTTATGTGGGTACACAAACCTTTAATTAAAGCTTTCTTTTGTTTTGATCTTTAAAATTGAGTGTCATATATTTTAAACAGGGACAGGTACATTAAACATCATGACAATATTTTCAAAATTTTATGTAAGCCATTCGGTCCGTGAAATGAGGCATCAAATGCACAAAAATTAGACAACCGAACAATTTATCCCAAATTTCCGTTCGTGCGCCATTTAACCCAATAAATTTAGACCATTACCTCTCCAGGGTTGCCACACAATAATATAATATCCGGCTGTCCGAGTGGGTCCCTGGCGTTTGAAAATGTGATTTATTATTTAAATTAGAGCCAGTGATTATGGTGGGCCATTGATCACTATATACGGGCAGGCTTACGGTGACACTACCTATAGAATAGGTTAATGTAATTATGAACTCAGCCCCTATCATGGACAAAACTGACCCCGTACTTTTCATAGTTGAACAGCTTTTAATCAGTCAGGTATCAAACGACTCCCTGGAGTCGCATAACAATGGAATTTCTATTGTGTCTCGTTCACACATACTTGACGAGTTAAACTGCCAGCTTATGTATTTTACTTATGCCACTGTATATTTAATCTATACCTTAATAAATCAAAACTCTTCAACGATAACTCAAATTCCAAGCTCAAATTTGTCACGTAGTGCACATAATATTTTTTCTTTGTCTCAAAATTGACTAGAAGTCGTCAGTCGTGCATACTAATAATACATCCATATCACGATCTATTACTTAGGTTTTACAGGCACACATAAAAGCAATACGTTATTACGTCCGGGTACAAATATTTCTTACGACAAAACAACCAACCGTGAAAATAAACGTTTGAACCCAATTTCCACATTCGCAAAGGTCCCGAACAAGCCAATAAACCGTTTTAGAATGTCGTTTCAAACCGTATCTTTTTTTAACGAAGACTGCAATGAAATTAATTTCGTATAATTGAGGTATTATGTGTGTTTGGGTTCGGCGGAACGATTCATTAAGCACTCCCGCGTCTCGTGTAAAAGTCGTGTGTGAAAAGCCAACCTGAATAATGGAGGAGAGGTGGCGCGAAAAAAGGTCGCAGTCGTTCCGAAAATATTTATACACTTTTAGACCTTATTTCGACTGCGTAAGCGAGTGCGTCACGATTTTTTAACGCGTTTGTACCTGCGTAAGGCAACATTGTATAATATGCCGTATGGCTGTATAAAAACCCCTTAACGTAAATAGTAAAATTGGGTTTACACAAAGCGGCAATAATATACACATATGACTGTATATTTCTACAACTGGCAATTCACTTAATAAAATCAACAATATTTAGAATGATATTAAATCCTACTACTATTATAAAGGCGAAAGTTTGTAAGTATGGATGTATGGATGTATGGATGTTTGTTACTCTTTCACGTAAAAACTACTGAATGGATTTGAATGAAACTTTACCACAATATAGCTTATATATCAGAATAACATATAGGCTACAATTTTTGAGGTTTCTAATGTGAGGTCGTAAAAAAACAAATTTTTTGCGCTACTAGACGGGACGAACCTGAAGTCCACGCGAACGAAGTCGCGGGCAAAAGCTAGTTTATTATAAAACTAGTCAAAATCACACATAGATTTGAACCAGAAAATTACAAACCAATGACAAAAATATTGTCACTAGGAGACAAATCATTGAGTATCGACGAAGGGCTGAGTACAAAGGCCCCTAGGGAATGATAAGTGGTTTGTATCAAGCTTGAGATGTTACTAAGGAAACTACGTGTCAATGAACTCCTAGATAAGATTCGCAAAAATATATTAAGGTGGATTTATTAAGTCTTATTTTTCTGCTGTGGAAGTAGGCAAAAAGTTCCAAGTTTAGTTACAAAAATAATCAATATGATGTTGTCTGTAGGACTTTTAAATTTAAAGTACTGACTTCTTACATATACTTCGTTATTTTATATCATTCTAAATTGCTTGAATAGAATTCGCCTTGATAAGTTACAAAGTAGGACATTTACGTACGTTCACTATACAAAGTGATGTCCAGCAGTGCGGACTAACTCGAGTACTCGAACATAAATGTTCCAAGCCACGTGAACAACATTGTAGGTGACGTAGGTATCTTTAATTAAATGTAAAACTATTTTAGTCCATTTTGAATGGAGCCCCAAGCCCGAAACAAAAAGGTTAATAAACATGGACGTCGACCAAAGCGGGTTTACAATGAAAATAATCTCTTCAGTACACACTGTTGGGGAATATTTTATGGGATGGGCAAATAATGGAAAATGGATTATGAACCAATGGTTGCCTTAATGCATTATGGAGCTTGTTTTATTTATCAATTGGATGTAAAGGCAAACAAAAAAACGAATTGGTGAGTAATTTGTATTTTTTATGCAACCAATATTTAGTATTTTTGTACATCAATGCGTTAAACAAAATAAGCCTTCGTATTTTTTTTAAATATCAAAACTCAATGGCCTTTACGTCTATTGCAGACGGTTTTTGGTGCAATGTTTGTACATCGCTTTTAGTGGCTATACAAGCCAATGCGAGAACGGAAAAATCTACCACATGCGCGACAAGAGAAGTTTGCTACCGATGGAGTCATGTCGCTTTGATGTCTTCTCTGTCTCTTGTCAGCAAGCGTCGCGAACCAGGAATTATCACACAGCTTGCGACCCTCTGCAACACGATTGCGCCACCCTGGCCGTACCTCCGCAAGTCTTTCCCAGTTATGGAGATCAATGTTTAATGTCAAAACAGAGTAACAATTAATAGATAAAACTTTCAAAGATTTTTTTGTTCCGCAAGACAGCTTCAAAGTACGACAGTCTAATTGACAAATTCATTATTTATCGTTATCAGACAAAGACACCAAGTGACATTGATTCGATCAACGGTAAAGTGGCTGAATTCATAAACCAATTTATCATCCGCCGTGTCGAATATTGATGTCAATAACGAAACAATAACAATATTTGGACTCAATAACGTTCTATGGGGTCTTTTTTAATAATTACGCATTCAGAAAGTTTTCGTTGGTTGAGATAATAGGGCACAATTGAAGTTTTTTTATTTTTTTATTTGTTTGTTTTCACTCAGGAGGGAGCAGAATAATGTAAATGAAGTTAATGATACTAAAATACATAGCTTTAGACTGTGAATCAAACAACACGGAATCGGTGATTCTGTATGAGATGATTCAATATTTATTTTTATCTTCATGCACAAATAAACGGTACATATTGCTGATTTAATGCTAAAAGCATTCTCCAATAGTCAACCTTACCGAGAAAATACAGGTGGCGAAGAAGGTAATAAAGCGACAAAATAGAGAGCGTGACGATATTAATTACAAGAAGTATTTAAAACAATAATAAACATACATTCATACTTATTACATAAACACATAATAATAACCTAGTACACATGAAAGAAAATAATGTCAATGAACAAGTCGGAGTGTTTTTTTTATTATAGAGTGCCGGTAAAGCCCTCTTGAAGTAGAGTTTAGAAGTGGACGCTTCTTTTGAACAGTCTTTGGACATTCCATTGTCAAATGGCTGTGAGAGTGAAAGAGTTTGACATGGCCTATGCTAGTTACCTCAAAGAATCTTTACCTTAATGTAAAGTTTGAATTAATTAAACTTGAGTATATTTAATTAACTTTAGATATCCTTCAAACAATATGGGTGAAGCATAAACAAGTTTGCTGTGAGATTTTCAAACTTAGCAGCTTCTTGCGCCCGTAACACGCATACAGCATGCAAGGTGCTCTAAACCCGTATAAACAATTTGAATAAATAAACCATCTAATATTGGTAAGTTCCATCGGCTTAGTGTAATACAAAATCAATAGTATAAGCCTCAATTAATCGGTACGCAAAGCCGCTTCGGCCGGGCGGTTGTGCTTACTGGATCCACCCTTGTACCCGCCACACACATCGGAAAATTCTCTCTCGTAATAGTCGTTTTTTATTCATAAATATCACTGGTAGTGAGGCTTGAAATAAGCCGGCCTGCTCGCCTGATAGTGTTTTTATAACAAGTAATCATCTGGCCAAATGAAGTGGATTTCAACCGAATTAATTCTGCTGTACAGCTGCGCCTTCTGAGTTTTGTATGTTCTCTCATCCTTTTTCCGAATGAAGAGACTTGGACTCCACATTATTTGGGAAGATTTGTACGTGTATCGAATATCTAAATAACGCTAAGGCACTGATTGAGACAGATTTCTAATTTAATATAAAAAAGCAAACATTTTATGATAAACGAAATATACGTAACACGTGTATGATAAATTCATAAAACTCGTGCACAACGCGAGATTAGTCATTACAAAAAACAGAATTCGTCAAAGGCGAGGTAATAAAACGGTTCGTTGAAAAACAAAAGACAGCCTTACATCCACATTTTTCGTTCCATTGTCAAAGAGGTAGGCACTAGACAAGTATGTGCTTCTGAATCTGATTTGGCAAATGCGAAACGACTGGCCTGAAAGCTCTCGACAAACAAAATACACGCGAAATCTGTCCGTACAGCCGAAGGGGATTAATATGGTTATTCCTTTATATTCCGTTTCAAACTGCATTCATAAAGGGACACTTTTACAGCCGGTTTCCGATCTTTTCCATCAAAAGAATTCAGCGTCGAAACGATATGACGTGTTTTTCGGGAAATATCGAATAAAAACACGGGCACGCCAAATTAAAACTTGTCAATTACGAATTCATTATTGCATATATGTTTTCGAATATTATTTCAACTGAAACCAATAAAACGGTTCATTCGTCGGAATTCGGCGAGTTGTTTGAATGATGCGTTATTTTAACGGATGCCAATAATGACGAGGAACGATCTCTACACAACGATGCGTGCTTTTGTTATTTTCGATGTAATACAAAATCGATATCGGAAACCCAATTAGTGGGGCTGATTTTGTGTTGGCACGCAAAATACGGCCCTCCACGACTTTGTTGCGGAATATTGGTACGAGTGAAATACCAAATCCTTCTTTTGTCCGTTACAAAATGTGAAATGCATTTCTGTTCAATGTGAATGTTTTTGTATAGGTATTTCTAATAGTCTGTATTATTCGTGCAACACGCTTTCATTATAATTATTATTCGCAATAAAACAACATTGATAAATTAAGCATACTTACACTCTATGTTAATTTGTTTGTACAACAATAACACATCTCTTTCAGTTCACAAATGTATAATATAATGTCACTAAATCCATCTCCTGATCTAATATTTTCTCATCATGTTAATCTATTCGTCTTCTTACCTACTGGCATTACAAAGACCAAGAAAAAACCTAGGGTCGTAAAAACTTACAAACTAAGTTAAACTTAAAAACTAAGCTTAAGAATCGGAGGTTTTCCATTCCACCTCTTAATACCCAGTCAAAAGCCTTTCCTGATAGTACCTACTGATGTCGCTCATAACAGTTTTCAAATGAAATACCAAATCCATCCTCTGTCCGTAGCAAAATTCGAATCGCATGTAACGCAGCACGTGATTCGTATTGTTCGGTTTTTGCTCTGTTAAAATCGTTAAGCCGACACAAAACGAATAGTTTTTTTTTATTAGCCAAAACTAAAAGAAACCCGCACATCTAACCTACAAACAGTGACATTTGACATTTCGGAGACCTCACGCTACACAAGCGCCCCTAGCGGTGAATTCATACGCGTTAGCATTGCTTACTACTTAAGTAGGCACATTGTTAACCTGAAACAATGTTACATGCCACTACTCAATAAACATCTTCATTAAATCAAAATTGGAGATTTCAGATACCCAAGTTCGATGAAGTAGCTATTGCCTTCAAGTCTCATTGAATACCTAACAACAAATAAAGTCAGGTTGAACCGTACGTAAACATTCCTTACACAGCCGACTGAGTAATTTTAGCATATCAAGGGAGCTAACTCACTATTAAAGTAAGTTAGCAGACTCATCTGTCTGCGATTGAAGGTTAAAGGTAACTAAGGTTGAAAAACGAGGTATGGAGCGCGGCTGGTTACCATGGAAACGGATACTTAATAAGATTGTGGGCCAGTCTAGATATCGAAGAGGCGATTAAGATTTACTTATAAATAAATATAGTTTGAGATCTGTAAATAATACCTGCAATATTCTTTTATAAAGTTTTGAATTACAAAAAGTCAATGCTAGACTTATTATAATCAAACTCAATTTATTTGTAAATCTCAAATGAAGTTAGAAATAAAAGAGATACGTCTTTGAAAATTTAAAGGTTTGTATTTCTTATAATTTTTGTATAACATTACCCGTTCTAATATTTTGTTAAGTACTAATATTATGATAATGTATAAAAAAATATGAACAGCACAGTATTGTGACTGGGACATGGTGGTTCCCGCCTAAGGACTAACGGCATGTTATGATTCCAAGAGTGCTGCGAGTAGTGGTATAATTAAGAATAGTAAGATACGGGATTGCTACCATGTACCTTATTATTATCTATTCTAATGTTAGTGACCATAAGAGTTTAAAACAATATAGTTTCATAATAATACACATAATTACAGGTCAACCGCAAAACTAAGACGTTCCTTACTGAAGTCACTTTTGTCGCCTTTATTTTCATTTTCGTTCCAATTCATGTACTCCATAATTTTAAATATGGAGTATATATATTAGGAGTAACGTCACTTGTGAAGGGAGACTACAAAAATGACGTTTAAAAGGATCTTTTTTAGTCCTACTTTTTAACCCAAAACAGATAAATCTCGCTATTTGTACCAATACTAGCCATTGTCACAGCGTCTCTACAAGCGGGAAGAGAAAAATGGAATATTTCAGCCAGTGTGAACTATAGGTATTTTTTTATTGGAGCCTCGACGCTAGGTGGCCGTTTGGGCTTAAGCGCGACGACACACTTTTTCGCGATTTGCTAAGCCTCTATTGGCTATGAAATGAAATCATTGTAATGGATTCAAATTGATGGATATATCTTGACTTGACCTAAGTAATCACAAGTATTTAATAACGTCCTGAGTTACTAGATCCGTTCAAAAATGTATACCCATAGCAGAGTTTTGCCTGTTCAGAGTTAATTCGGTTTATTTAAGCCACTTATTAGGTGTAGTTATAGTCATCATTGGATATTCAGAATATATTACAATAAATTAAACACAGCAAGAGTTAAATAACTGTCTTTATAAATTCTTGAATTTGTATTAAGAATCTTTGAAATCTTCGCCAATTTGCTTGACACCCTCAATTCTGCATTACGCGTCTCTCGTATCCCATAACAGAAATTCATCAGCTGAAATCATGCGAGAAGGGATTTTCCAAATCACTCTCACTCTGAGTGCGTGATATTCGGGATATTGCGTGACTTATTAAGCCTGTGTATTGTGATAAAACGGTTCGACCTTCACGCACATGATATGAAACAGCCTGGTCATTTCAATGTAGATAAGAATTTTGTTCTACACACTTTGAAAGTAAAAACAAAAGAACAACGAAAAAATTATATAAAACAAACATGGATTGTTATTCTCATGATTTAAATTCCTATATATTTAATAACAATAGTACATACTGTAGGTAGTAGTTGATCGCTTTCAAAAACTAGATAATACCTTACCTTAGTAAAAATAATGATCAAATACCTTGATATTTTTAAGAGTATTCATCATCTACATGATTTAATTAGGATTTAAAAATAACCATTTGAATGGGTCTCATAAACGATCGAACTGTCATGGCTGGCCATGGCATTCTAAATGATGTCACAGCTGTTCGAAAGACTTTTTGACAGCAAAATACTATGAAGAGCTGTCAATGACTGCAATAAAAGTCCGTAAACGCACAAGGCATGACGTCACATTCTCTGATAAGCGTTTGCGGTCACGTGACCAAACGTGCGTTTTGAACCAACTAAATTATTTAAAATAATAATAATCCTAATTTAAATACATAAATTAATTCATTTTTTTCATATCTCCAAACCATAATTAATCACAAGAAACTTGAACATTGTGATTTGTTCTTAGTGGAAACTAGCCTATTCTCGTTATGGCCGAAATATAAAGATCGCAGAATCACATGCAACCGGTCACTGAGAATAATTGAGGTAGGTCTATGTTCAGCAGGGCATGTCCTGGTTCTTTATGATGTTGATGATGAATTTTAGAACTAATTTCGTGTGTTTAGGTTTTTTAAAAGTATTGCCTGCTGTTATATTATGAAGTGAATAAATGAATATGAATATTAATACATCATAGTCGAAAATCATCAACTGATTTGTTTGAGCTACTACGAGCTACAACGTTCTATCCAAAATGCGTGCCTTTGGCCCACATGTTTTTGCCCCAGTTTTTCCTTAGATGCCTGAGCTCATTTCGGCAAGCTTATCCTATTATCGACTCGTTGTTTTCGCCTAATTACATTATATTGTTTCGCCATGTCATACAAATAGAAGTAACATTATCTTGGTGGGATCATCCAGATCATTTTATCTATTTTTGTTCGTTGGCGAAATTAGATTACCTACGGAAGTATAATTTCTTCTATAGTTGTATTGTGGTTTAATGTAGATTTAAATTAACCACTTTTGAAAATTTATAAAAGAACACAACGCAATTGTGATCAGTATAATTTGGATGTGACGAAGCAATTTAATACAACAAATTAAAAGTCCTGCCGAAACAAGGTATCATAAAACTAATAGTTATCCAAAATGCTCAAGATAGAAGTCCAAGCATGTAGTTTTTTTCTACCTTTAAATATGATTGGAATATAACAGAGGCTCATAATAACATTCTGCTACTTATTACATGATCAACCGAACACAACGTACGATGTTATCCAAATGTAACAAGTTTTGGAACTGATTATGTAATACAATTACAGAAATTCGGTTTAACTGAATTTATCTTTAGATATACGAGAGCAGACATTGCCGTTTGCGGCGGCATTAATAATTACAATAATTACAAAGCAGCGCGTAATCAGACTTAACTTAGTCTAAAATTAATAACAGGAGATACAGATTACACGGTAATGTAGGTCCTTAGGAAGGTTTTCGTATAGGTTTAGCTGTGTAGACTTGGCCTAATTTTTACATTGGTCTAATTGCGGATTTAAAAGGGAAATAAGGAATGCAGGGTTCTCCCAAAGCTATGAAAAAGCCATTAGCGTTTAATGACAGATTTATAACACATCGTGTTAACGGATCCGTATACGAGTAGGTGTGGAATTTAGAAAAATATCTAAAAAATCGTACCTTCTGACAATTTAATTGTTTACAAACTTAATGAGGCCTTTTTCAAAATCGACAAATACTTTACTGCACATTCAATCAAATGTGTACAAAAGGTGTAACGCCATGGCATTCTTACCTTTGGGGTAGTACTATTATACCTGTTCTGTGCTTTGGGTTAAGCAGAAATCATTGTAATCTCGAATTTGGTAAAAAAAATACATCAACATACTTGTATCGTAAGTTTCTGGAGCTAACAACATTTTAACAATAGTACCTACTTTACCTAATGCTATCAACAAAACGACAAATCAAAAGCGCTAAAATTAACTACCTGCGTATCCATTGAGTGAGCGGCTCTAGATTCGGTTTAAAGTATATTTAGCATTTAGTTACAAGTTTAAAACAATTGTAGAAACAAGATTCTCTTTTCGTAATACGATTGAATGAAAGATATTTCGTTAAATGTGTGCTCACTCAGTCCTCACAAACGGCCAGCCATATCTTTATAATGAAACAAGTTTGCCAATTCGTTCAGTGTTGTTTATTTTGTCGAAACTCTCTTTAATTAGTTTGTTGTTATTATTTTCACTATATACAAAATACGACTCAGGGGTGGTTGTACAAACGATACTGACGTCAAAACAGTTATTTAAAAAATATTTTTCTTTATATGGAAAAGACCCACAATTCTATTTTTCATTACGATATAGCAGGCGAGTCAAAACTATCAACACCAAGTCGCCTACTCGTAGCTTACTTGCTACGGCGTAGTATTTCGTAGATACGTGCGAGCTACGCGTGAGGGTGCGAGTTTCCCCATTTATTTTGATTTTTTTAGAAGGTTGTGAAGAGGTTTCCTCTTATAAAACTTGCATATAAAATAAAAATATATAATTCTTTAGAATAAGCATAACTCATATTATCATCCCTGAGTCGCTCGTCGCTGACCACAACACCACCCTGTATAATACTTTCCTGAAAAATTTGTGCTTTGAGCTATTAATAATAACAGATGCAAATCCGCAGACGCAAAAATGATCATAAGTGCCATATTCGTTGTCTGGTACTCGTGACACAAGCAAGAAAATTCCTTTGTACGAAACCAAGACACTTGGTGTGTTGTCTGGCGTATTGTTACTTATATTTATTTATTGAATGTGACAATTAAACCTTCTCAATTTATCCAGTCTTATTTAATGTCCTCTTATTATTGTTACGTGGAGACACCCTATTATATGTTTTATATATCTCTGAAAGTTAATAGAAATATCCAACGGTGTAGTGCCGAATATTTTATGGTATTTTTATACAAAAAAGTTATATGTTCACTATTTCTTTTGAGTTAACTTAGAAAAAGATATTCAAGTATTTAGCGTTGGCGAACGGAGTGAGCACTAGGGATCTATTTTACTCAAGAACGCACTATAAAAGTGGTTTGTTTTTATGCTGAATAATCCTGTTTCTAGCCAATTCAAACAATGTATACAATGGAATGCGAATCTATAGTTGGTTCATAGAAATTCAATAGCGTGTGGATGGAGTGAGCACAAGGAATTAATAGTAAAATTTTAAATACGATACTTGACGATCTGAAATTACAGGCTCTAATTAAAGAGAGTTTCGACAAAATTAAGAACCTTGAATGAATTGGCAAACTTGTTTCATTATAAAGATATGGCTGGCCGTTTGTGAGGACTGAGTGAGCACACATTTAACGAAATATCTTTCAATCAATCGTATTACAAAAAGAGAATCTTGTTTCTACAATTGTTTTAAACTTGTAACTAAATGCTAAATATACTTTAAACCGAATATAAAGCCGCTCACTCAATGGATACGCACGTAAATTAACTTACACTTTATTTTTAAAAAAAGGTATATCCTTTAACAAGAGTAACAAAACTCAGAACTATGTTATCCTGAAAGCCCTACAGAGTATTTATTGTGTTTTACGCGCAAATTAACGTAAAATATCAGCGTATTACGCGTTTATTTAGCGGCCAGCGGGGGATGATTGCGGCGAGCGCTACCCGGGGGACGCACTAATAGCTCATGCGATACTAGCGCCATACCGCGGACGCACTGCTCTATAGAATTAAGATCACTTTGTGTTAATTCCATTTTTAGTTATCAGCCATATCTCAAAAACTACAAGACCGATTTTGTTGAAATTTACAATGTACCCTAAGTTGGAATATATCTGGTTGAACTAAAAAAGAATCATGTCTCTATGATTTCTCGTTTTCGAGAAATCCGGAGACAAACATACATACATTAACGAATTTTACACACTTGCTAGGAAGCCCTAATAGATCACTCAAATATAATACAATTCTGACGATATCAAATACAGGTCGAATTGATTACCTACCTGTTTTTTTTAAAGTCGGTAAAAATGTTACCAGATCATAAAATGTATAAACATTTTTGCCAAAAATCCTTCACTTCTGAATAGGAATGTAGCCAGTTTATTATTAGTAGAGGCAGATAAAAACAATACGAGTAAAAACGGATTTATTAAAATCATTTCTTAAGTATTTTATATTTTCTCTGTCGATAACACCATAATTAGTTTTTACGAAACAATATTTACGGTGCGTATAAATAAATGAAGCAAGAGTTTGTAGTGCCAGAAAAATACTGTCTCGTCTATGTCTAGCCTAACTTAATTATTAATCTTGTTCAATGTTATTAATTACACATTGAAGGCTGGGTCGTTATTAATTGGATATGAATAGCGAAATCAAAATATTTACTAGTGGGACATAGATCGATTAATCTTGAAGCTTGTGTTCTCACTAATACTAAGTAATTGCTGCCTAGACGCGATAAACTAATTGTTATATAACAAACATAGTTTTTCATAGTAGCAATATAATAATAGAGTCACAATAAACAGTGAGTAGGTACATGACTCATGTAGGTAATTGGAAAGAAGATAAATGGTATTAATTTTTCGTGACGACATACTAGCTTCTTAATCTGTTTTTTAAGTAAGTGTAGATATTTCAGAACAAATAATAATAAATATTTACTATATTAACTGAAGTATTTTTGTAAATCCCGTCTGCTTTTCGGCGTTCTACGATTGACAGCCATTTGCATGGTAAAGTAGGCGGGCGAATTGTGGCCGTGGCCTTACAAGCCCACAGCACATTCAGATAAGTTTTTTTTTTTTTTTTTTTCATTTATTTATTGAATAAAATAACAGTTACATAAATTAAGACTAATAACATTCAATAAACCAATGAGGTTTGTGACGAATGTCGTGATAATCTACGACGCTATAAGTTTCTTTAAAAAATGAGATTTTAACTTAGTTTTTACATTAGAAGGTTTAACATTATGAGTAACACGCAAATCCGGCGGTAATCCATTTATTAGTCGAGGAACCAGGTAAGCAGTCGTGCGCTTGCCGTAGGTATTATTCGAACCGGTCACCGTACGTAACATCGTATCATTCCTAGTGGCCGCCCGCGTGCATACAGGGTGTTGGTATACTATTACGTCTCTGTACTGTAGGTTAAAAAAGTTTTCTTTAAGTATTGCATATTGGCATTGCATATCTACTGGAAGAATTTGACAATAATTGAAGAGACCATTGTCATCGTCATAAAATTGTTTTTTTATATTGTTGGATACCAATATACCAAGGATTCGACGTTGGAGATTGAAAATACTTTTCAAATAAGTACTGTAAGTGCGACCGTAACTACTTAAGCCATATTGGATGTGGGATTCAGCCAAAGAGTTGTACAATAGCAGCTTGACCTTAAATGGTATACGATTCTTTAAAATAATAAAATTTGCTAAAAGTTGTCGAAGCTTGTCACAAATGTGTTCGATATGCGGGCCCCAGTTCATCTTACTATCAATAATTAAGCCAAGATATTTTTGTTGATTAACATTTTCAATCTTCCACAAAATGTGAGTCAAAATTTTACATCCTAAAATTATTAATTAAAAGTTTTTTTAAACTGTAATGTAAATTACCTGCTTGTAAGCAGGTATAAAATTGATATATTGTATATTGACTTTACGGTACTTAAAATCTTCTTTGAGTGCAGCTAATCTAACTATGTAGCTATAGTAAAAGGAAAAAAAATCGTTTTCGATGTTCTGAGGACAGTTAAATCTCTTCTCTTACAAAATATTCAAGCTCTTTTAAAGCGTGTTGTCTGCTTTCGCCGATCGTGGCTTACATCGCTGGTTCCATTAAGGCCCGTGTGGGCTTTAATCGCGTTATAATCTACACGCTCGTTACGGGAACAATGCCAGCCGATAATTACTCAAGCAACTATTTATTTGCGCGTCTCCCTTCGGGCCTTGTGGAGCGATTATGTCGCGAATACGTGGAGATACTGGAAGTGACTGATAGATGATGGGAAAACTGATAAATGGATGTACTAAGGTACATACGTTTCATACATGTTGCGTTAGTTTGGAATCTCAATCGTTTTTGAGGTTTCAGGTAGTGGTAGTTGCTTGTCTTTATTAAGTATATTTTGGTTAATTTCAATAGTAAATAAATGGGTATTGTAACCTTCTACAAAGTGGAGTTACTTCATCAAGAAATCTATGAATATCTCAAAATTAATGTAATGTTGATTATGACACTAAGAACTTGCCTTTGAGTCAGCTAAAACCTAATTATTTTATTATTATTATTATAAATATTGCATCAACATAGTTTTCAGTTACAAACAACGAACCAATTACCAGCGAACTTAAACAAAATGGTGGACGTGCTAATTCTGTCATAGTACAAATTAATACTATTACGGAGCCCCTAAGCTCTAACGCAATAACGGAAGCTCCAGCACATTTTCTATAATGCTCTCATCTTGCTTTCCAAATTGCAACCTTAACCTTACCCAGCAAGGTTCGTTTTTGTCTGACACATTTTCAAGGCTGACCTATAAAAGTCATGTAGATATTGGTCAGTGATCAATTTGCACGTACCTTTGTTTTGGCAAACGATTAAGGACGGCAATTTCGGAAATCCGTGTAACGAGTTTGTTATTAATCAATCTAAGCTGTTGCAATCAGTTATCAACAAGTAGATGGGGATAGTTCATAGGGGTGAAGTTTTTCGCATCCATTATAAAAATCATGGAGTACATGGTTGATATGTTTTTTTAGTTTTAAACCATTGGATATACAGTGTGATTCTTTACACAGTGCACATATTAAAATATGGCATTCTATGATCAATTTAATCGTCGGAAATCATATTTAAAAAATCTGAAAAAAGTCACAATGTTTTTAACGGATTTTTTAAAGCTTTTGTTTCCTCCTGTGACCTTCGTGTACTAATTAATTTATAACAAAGTAATCAGGTTAATTATGATTTGAGGTGATCAGGCATCCTCATTAAATTTTAATCAACAAAAAACTGCATACAGTAGGTACATGAATAATTAATTTTTAGAATAAAAAATCTAGTGTTTTTTTATTATTTTTAGATTTTTAAAAATGTTTTCCTTCGATAAAATTAGGCATAGAATGCCATATTTTAATATGTGCACTTTGTAAAGAATCACACTGTATATCCAAACATGTCGCAATTTTCCGAATGAACACTACACTACAGTCTTTATATTTTAGAATTTCATTTCTAAAGTCGTATTGACCAGAAGTTAAAAGGAAACTTCCAAAGGAACACATGAAGTTAGTAGCGCCATCTAAGTCAGAGGCAGCTGCGTTAGTTCTGCTTTGAAGTTTAATTGCTCACGATTCGATTCCAGCTTCCCGTAGTTCACTTGATTCCGATGCGAACTGATCAACAGTACAATATAATACATTATCAGCGTTCCTAACCACTACACCAACGAGACAGTCAAAGCCGGTTCGAATCCTGGGTCGGGCCAAAATGTTTCTGGGTTACTTTTCATAGCAATTCTCTTTGTATTTTCTACGGATATTACAGTTTGGTTTTGCTCAACACTTTTTAAAAAACAAGTTTTGGGGAGTATTCTTTAAGATAATTCAGCCTTCCATCCTCCTCTTTAGTCGTCATACACCACGTCGTAGACAAAGTACCTAGTTATACCTATATTGTTAATGTTTCCTTGTTACACCCGCGACGCGTCCCCTCGGGAGGCCTGATTACGCCGCGATTACTGTAACGATGCGCCAGCACTGATTCACTTTGATCTGTAGGCACTATAAATAGGCACTGTACTGGTAAATTGTAGGAGAATTGAGATTATGCAACTTGGTGCTGTGTAGTGACTAGAGTAGCGTAGCCTTAGTATTGAGCATTGAAATAAGAGTCGTCAAATTTAATACTATTTTACAGACTTCAATAAAGTAGGTTAGCAATTTTACATGTACGATTATTGTTAAAATTTGATAATTTCCACCCTGTTTTCTAATCTACACATGAAAATTCAACTTTACGAACAGGAGTGATGAAAACTATTCATTACAACCTTGACCCTGTTTAGATCAACAGACTTAAATGCTTAAGGCTTCCAAGCACGTGTGAAAAGTCATTTCATGACTGTATGTATGTTTGTACATTTCTCTTGATGCTCACTCTTTACTTTCTTTATTTTTCCGAAACTAATCATCCAATTATCCCAGCATTAGTCGTGTTTCAAGTATAGCTTGAAGTGTCCTCAATATAATACGGCTTGTAAGGGTAAATGAGAAACTGATAAGAAAATCGTATAATTTCGTATAATTCATCTATTATTATGAGTATGCATGTTATTTAATTAGCAAATCTTTGTAACATGTGCCATAGCCACATAAAGTGAGGTTGTATTTTATGGTGTTGACGCTAACAATACGGAACAGTTGAGCTATTTTTAGAGATAGCAAACATAAGCTCTCTAAAATAAAAACTAAATATGATAATAACTTTAATTTTTCGATCCTTTCAGGTGCACACAGCTCGGCTACCGCTGCCGACGTTTTCACCTCGCGCTGTGCTTATGTACAGCGCTGCGGTCGGCGGCGAGGGTGCTGTAGCGCTGCAGCTACGAGAAGCAGCGCCAGGCGAGCTAGATGCGGCTAGATTACATGAAGAACGACTAGCAATAGCTTGTCACGAGCCTGAACTGCTTGCGGATTTGCTTCATGCAGCCGCTGACATTGGTGAGTCAGTAGTTACTCACAACATGAGTATAGCTTTATAGTCCGTGGCAAGAGCATTGTAGCGCTGCAGCTTCGATAAACAGCGCCAAGCGAGCTAGATGCGGCTAGGCATGCCTCCTGCCTTATTTATTACCTTTAATAAAATACTAACTCAGATTCAATAGTTAATTTTTAATTTCGACGTGCTGTTAGTGTACTATGCGGTTATCATAACGTGCTACAGCCACAGAAAATATATAAGTGCTACAAAAGTCTGACTACGAGTCTACGATTTTCGTAGCACTACACAAAGATTGTACCATGTACGATCACGGTCTCTCGCGCCTATCCAACCACCTTAAGAGCCAAAATCGCTTGCACTTTGCATCGTCTTTGGTTTAAGCACAGAAAGATACAATTTTAAGTGGCGCCCGTTTTTGTGTCGTTTGTGTACACTATATTACTTAAAATTTGCAAATTCATGACTACTGGTCAGTCTATTTTACTTTGAACAGCGAAAGGCCATCTAGAATTCAAGATTACTCGTATTGTAGCCACGTGTGCCAGTGCTTCAAATAATATGGTCATCGGCAGTACAAACAGCCGGTCAATACGGCCACCACAAAGCTTTGCGGACACCATGTATAACTAGCTGGCGTCGTGATTAGTGTTTACTACTGACTGTGATTCTGGTAGCCTACTTTCGCCACAGAGTTGCTACAAACTGTGGACGACTGAAATATTGGGAAGGCGAAAAGTTTGTGAAATGTGGTGCAAAGCAGAAAACTTCACGATTTATGCGACATGCAACATCAAAATGGTGAAACTACTTTTAGTTGGGCTATCTGTTATTTTTTTGCATTATTATAACCAAATTCCAGTACATGCAAATTTAAATAAAGTAAATTCTATCCAATTTAAAATCACTTAACCACGCCATAATGGTTATTTTCCATAATGCTTTTCATGCAAAGTTTGGACAATGTAGTCCAAACTCCATTATACATTTTTGCAAAAATAGGGTTCCGATTCTTTGTGATTAAATCAGCCACAACTTTAAACTAGAGCCAGTATCTCTGTAAAGTAAACCAAATTGATATTCAGATGTGACAGCGGTGTTCAACTTATTTTATTCGAGCCAAGAAGAATCATGAGAGGCGATCCTACTTCCGCCGCGAGCTATGGGTGGTGTTTTGAAATTCAAATATCGAATTTTGCATTCGAAACTGGCATCGAGCGACGCTGGACACCGTTGCCGTTTGCTGTGAGACCATTTAGATCGGCTGATTGTCGGGTAGCTGCGAAAGAGGGCAAATATATCACAGCGCTGGATATGAGCACCTGAAAATTGGGCTGAAAGTGGAACGCAATAAAATGTGTGAGCCAAAATTACTTTGGAATCGTGCACGTAGTTTTTGCTTTTTAGTATTATTTTTCTAGTGTCTTCGTTAATACTCATGATTTTAGAAATAACAACAGTAATAAAAGTTCAATTCTTATTTTAAACTATTGAAAAGACTATCTGTAAGTCGATTTAAATGGAAGGTATTTCAAAAAGTTACGACTTAGTTTCATATTTTTATTCAAAGCAACCAATGCAACAAAGTAAGCACCCAGTACCACAGACCATTCCTTCCACGACAGACTTTACAGTAAATACGAAAGCCACAGAAACTAGACGGTCTCCTCGCGAATTAATAAAGAGCTTCGAACTGCTTAAAATTCCAGTTATCTAGTTTAAGTCGAACAAATGCTCCGCTCCCCGATTCACGTAATTTAGGCATCGACTGTTGGACTACAGTAGTGCTATTGTAACACATCGTGTGCTTAAAGTCGGCAGCATTGAAAAGTGACACGCCGCTGTTAGAATAGCGAGGTATCGATTGTTCTCTCGTAGTACAACTGATGCACAACTCTGTGACGACTCAATTAGCAGAATTGAGGCCCCGTTCGGTGGCTTTGCGATTCGTTAGCTCTAGGGAACGAAACATCTACTTGTCAAATTTCACTCGGGTTCTCGATTATGTTTAAAAATGCAAAATCATGCAAATGACCTCTCAAGACCCCTAACTGAATTAGACCTCCTTAAGCGAACAATGAAAATTCCTCCTCTATTATTGGGCACATAATTGAAAAGATCCAACTGTTGTGCATTTCAATTAAGAAGTTTTCATTCGATTTTACAGGCCGAATAATATTTAGGAGGAATATTTTCGACGGCGAACACCCCTTTAGAATTTCGCGTCAATATCGTCACCGTTACAAAGGGAGAATGAAACAATAAATATTATCGTCTTTCTCGACAAATTGATATTTTCGATAGACATAAAATAGAACCATATATTTTTAACAGTATTAGTATATAATCTGTTTAACTTCGACTAACATACAATTTAAATCTCAAACACTTTACCTCGAGATAAAGAGATAAAGCTTTCGAGATTAAACCAATTCCAAAAATTTACGCTACGACTGTCCAATTTATTTCACTGTGTCACAACTAATCTCACAGTTCTTTTTTCATTCTAGTACCTACGAGTACCTTTTTTTTTTTCGTCAGGAAATGCAGTTTTGCATACCCACCGACCGCGGGGGCAGTAGTACCTACGAGTACCTATCACAACTATTAAGCAGTAGTATTCAAAATTCAAAATTCTTTATTATTTTATTGAATCTACCTTTGACTCTGTTAAAAATCTATTTATATATCACATGTATGAAGCATGTTGCGAGTAATTAAAACCATTACACAGTTATTGTCAGGTAGGGATCTCCGTATCCGTATCTTGTTAACGTCCGCAACGTGTAACTGTATTCCATTTGGCGGTCCTTCGAGTGTGTTTAGTTAGCATATGATAAACAACTTCATTAGTCCCTCTGTTCTGTTCAGCTTTACAACTTTACGGGTAAAGTAATACAGATTAGTGGAATAGCCACTACTTTTGGATTCCCGCATTTTCAACCTTAACATTTTACGGGCCTTTGGCTTAGTTAAATTAAACATAAATTATTGTTTCACTTTTTAGGAAAAAAAAGAAATAATTGAGGTACTAACTGATGTACGACGTAGAACTGAGTGCCGATGGGGCAGAAAAGTTCTAGATTGCAGACCCTTCGACCAAAAGCGCAGCGTAGAACTACCACCGACAAGATGGACAGACGACCTTTTCAAGATCGCAGGATCGCACTGGATACAGACCGCCCACAACCGGTCGTTGTGGAAAGTTGTGGGAGAGGCCTATGTTCAGCAGTGGACGTCCTTTGGCTGATAATGATGATGATGATGATGAGGTACTAACTATTGCTTTGCAGTTTGCTATTTAACAGTTATCTCTGTGTGTTGAATCAGTAGCATTTAAAACAAACAATGTGCCTAGAAATCTCAATTCAGCTGCTTAAATAACTGGCCACGGAATCCAAGTGACTTATTTACCAAGCAAAGTAAAAAACAAAACAATCTGAGCAACCAGCTCGAAAACAGCAACATAAACAACATTCAAGACTCACTTATCACATTAAAAATATACGAATTGCAACACCGTATATTCCACTTTGTTTCCGAAGTCGACACTAAGCGCCATTTTCCTCTTTCCGAAGCATTAGAAGCCTCGCTAAGTGTGATACGCACTTTTGTTATCAATCAAAAAGACATTTCGGAAGGCCTTAAAATATTATTTTTTCCTGTTGCGGCAGTAAAAAGGCAAAGCGTAGTAAACAACAGCCATGAGTAAGCGGTAGTTTTGCATATTTTATACAATTGGTATATCAGAGTGCGCACTTAGAAAGATGAATTGTCGCTCTTGGAATGGTCACAAACACGTAGCTGCGATGTTTGAGGAAAAATATAAAGTGAAAAATGTAACAGTTAAATTATATCTCAATTTTGAACACGTTTGAGACACGAATTCACGCTCAACTTTTGTTTTCACGATGTGTTTTTGTTCAGTCGTCTTTTCTTGAATCAGAGCGATTCAGTTAAAGTTTCGAGCGCAGAAACTTATATTCTACTAAACTAAATTGCGTAGATAAAAGCATATTCGTACTCGGCTGGATGTTTTTAAAGAATATCGAATTTAAAGCTAAGCTGAAGCTTCGGGTCTTGAATACAGAGTTGGAAAATTTTCGTAGCGATGACCTCAATACCAACAACGTTTTACGATATATAATATATTTTCATGATTCTTGTGAATATTTTATGGTTTGCCTAAGAAAAAAATAAGCTAAGAGTATATTTACTTACAGATCATTCTGTCATTAATTTTTAATAATTAGTCCTTACAAAATATAAATCAAAGATTGGTATTTCGCCACATGTTCAGTATGACAGGTTATGATTAGCAAATGCGGGTCACAAACGGGTCCGTATAAATCCTCAAGGGATTGTTTCTATTAAATTTTACGACAAACACAACCCTCATACAACTTTGTTAATAAAGGTTACAATATATCGGGCCCGCTTGACAATGAAACTGGGGAAACTATTTTAAGTTGGTTATGAATTTGGTGGATAACTTTATGTGAATGCTGCAGGCATTGTGAAATGTAAGAATTTGTGAAACGTCTGGTAATTTCTTATAACAATCAAGGCGCATGATTGTTGACTCTCTGTTCCTTTACTCTTATTATTCGGTGAGTCGTAAGATCCGACATGACCAGTGAGAGATCAGGGTGCAAGACAAACAGTTCAACGTGATTTTGGAGGCACGAGTGGTTGGTTCGCTGATTTTATTTATTTTATTTGGTGCAAACTACATACCTACAACCAATTTATCACAATCGAATACAAAATTTGGCATTATTATTTGTGAAAGAGCCAAGATTGCTACCCAAAAGGTCCAGCGATCGAATCAGAAAATTTTGTTTCTGGGTTATTCCGTCTTGATACTCGGAAACTCAGGAAGTTGGTGATGAGGACTTTTAGCAGTCAAGCATTAAAAAATATATGTTACGAACATTTTAATGTTAGAGTTCTGTACCAACTAAAAAACTGGGTTATTGAAATTCAATTGTTAATAAATTGGTTCTACACGCTTTACTCTAAGTTTTATAAATAAAAATTAGAACACATTATACCGACAGTTAAAAGAACTAACACAAGCTAGGCGATTTGGGAGATGTCTAAATTACAGATATTGCTGGTAACATAAATATGATAATATCGGAATATGGAAGGAGTAAGAAACTAATGTCAAAGTTACAAACTATTCGTTCACACAGGGCTAAATTAAACTTTATTCTACTATGTATACTTTTGTTTCTGGGCTTTTGGCATCAATTTGATTCTTGTGAAATATAGATTAATTCAAGACAGTTTAATATACCTATACAGTGTGTCCAGGCATGTGATACTAAAACTTTGAGGGACACGACACGACAACGAATTTCATCGAGGAAAATACCCCATCGATATGGCAGTGATTTAAGTTTTTATTTTCCCAAAAATTACCTTACTCGTACAAATTACGGCGGTTTGAGTAATATCGTCGTGTAGGGGCTCATTTTTGGTGGTATTTAAATTCTCTTGAAGTGCAGTCACATAAAACAGCTTTACAAGATCCAACCCAATAAAACTGTCAAAAGATATCTTCACATTTAAGAATTTAATTACGTAACTCGAAACTTAAAGTCACCCTTCGAGGGTTCGTCTCTAATTTATTTATGCGACAGTAATCTGGATGTCAATTTAACCGGAGTGCGTCAAGGGTCTTACCGGGGGCTATTACGTAATTGACATAGCGACTTGGTGCCTATGAAATGTTTATTAGGTGAAGAGCCAGTGATCTATGAATTATTTACGTGTACTGTATAGGTTTGATCTGTCAAATGCAACCGACAATTTAGGCTAGAGCTGTAGGCCTAACATGCATGCCTCGATAACGTTGATCGCGTCGATAAAAAAAACTGAACTACTTGCATTGCCTAATTTTTTGAGCAGTAAGGCAATTCTAACTGCTTTTTAAAGTAAGAGTACCTTATGCGAAATACCAATAGCAATTTGTACCTCAATCGCTTTGGTTATGCGATTCAGGAGTGAGCCCGACCATCTCCAATAGCCGCTCCAAGTTTAATGCAATCATTAACAGATGATTTCGTGTAATGAGAGCGGAAAACATTTAGGGGCGGGAAAATTTTGACCCCGTTTGACGTGATTGCTTAGGGCAAATTCATATCAAAGGGCCTCTTTAAAATATTAATACAATATTTTGATACGAGCATGTAAGTAATGCAATCACTGTTCATGACTCCTAATAACTAATTATGTTATGGACATTATCTCTCGTCAAAGAAAGCACTATAGTATATTATGCAGTTCTTTGTAATAGGAATTAGTTTTCATCAAAATTGTATAACCTGAATGTGCTTGCAACTGCACATACTTGTAATTAGAGAAAACTACTCTGTTAAGGATTAAAGGTATTTCATTATTATTATTATTTACTGATAACTCAAAAACGGATTATAACATGGTAAACTTATTAACTTCAAAAGCATTATTTAAGATGGTGAAAAATCCTCAATTTTGCTATTGAAACCTCTGATTTTTTAAAAATCGGACGCCGTGTGATTTCCAATGAACAATATCCGCTTATTTTCTTATTAATCTGAAATCAGCGAAGTGGATGTAATACGATTAAAATTAAATTTATTTTTCTTTGTGTTTTTACAACAGATGTCTCATGAATTTATTAGTATTTGATAAACATGTACCTACAAAAGTAGAGTTGATCAGACATATATGATTTGTACAACACTAACAGCACTAGCCCACAATTGTCCCGAAGCTGTGGTAGGGTCTATGTTGGGACGTGTACAAGTGACCCCAGTGAGTCTATATGCAAAAATAAATTAATTTTATGTAAGTGAGTGAGTGAATTTTTATGTTTAGTTTATTCATTAAAAGAAAAAACCACTGAAAAATCTCTATTATAGCTTTGTAATATAAGATAATACGTATTTATAATATCTACAAAAACTTGGACCAAAAATTGTTTTCCTTGCATTTGCGAGCTGAACCAGGAAACTTTAAAACTCGATCCAAAATAGCAGAGACATTATAATAAAGTGCGCAGGATTATGCATTCCCTGGAATACCAGCTCTATTGAAATGAAAACTTCAGATTGCAATAAAAAATGTTGACTAGAAAGATTTTTATTATCTCCATTATTTTTCCCGGTACTTGGTGGCGGAATCATAATTCTGGACTTAATACTAAATTGTTTTAATTGTTTAGAATAAAAGATGCATGGAAAGTTGTGAGAATTTAAGTATGCGTATTATGATATCGTTATTCTATCAAAATACCGCACTCGCTCGCAAAAAAGTAGGTACTACTATAGCAAATTCACAAAGAAGTTATCCTATTGTCAGTGAGTTGTGAGTAGCTATGCCAAGCAAAAAATGTGTCCCAAATACGACGACAACATTGTGACGTATTCCTTGAAATTTGAATTTCGAAAATGAAACCGTTGTATGAGTTGATGACAATTAAGTGGCGTCGATGTATCAAGAGATTTGTCAGTTCCATACGTAAGTACGTGTAATAGTAGTTTAATGCCTATTATGTACTAATTTTGCTTAGGCACTTCAACCGGCTTGGAAATGTCTTCCAACCTCCATACCTAAGTAACATACTTGACAACTTTTGCTATTATTATCGCCACAATATTTTTTTCACGAAGTTGTTTTTAATATAAGTAATATTACAAAAAAATACGCCTAATTTTGTGCCATTATTTTGCTTACTTTTTAAAAGCTGTCTAACCCAGAATATATCATCGAAGCTACGTACGCTTAATATACGCTTCTCCATTCGTGAACGCGCTATTTACCCCACTACTGGAACAAAGGACCGGGCACGGGATAATAATTTTAAGAAAACTGCCTGGGAGTTTCTTTTTTCATAAAATAACCGAGAGAGCGCGGCGTTCGACGACCGCGTGGAGGAAATGCCGCCATAAAGTTGCAAATGAAGTAATATCGTTCCGAAACTGAGTCGCTGAGCAGTTAAGCCTGTGGTTCTCAATCTTTGAGATAAAGATTATAGGGAAATAATATGATATTAATTGACTGCTTGATGCCAGCACCACAGTGCGCTTTTTATCAGTGACGTCCGAATCAAGAGTACTAATCTATCTATTTATTGCGTAATAGATTTACTATCCAGCAACAGCAGATACTAAGTACTCTAAAGACCGATTTTTCAATGGTCAGATAAAACTTATCAGACTGATAAATTAAAGCGATAGATTTAAAAAAATATATAGTTAAGTATGATTGCTGACAATTAGGTGACGTTTTCAAATTAGCCATAGTATATTGTTCGACGAATATTTGTTATCTGAATATTAAAAATCAGCCCTCAAACATATAAATACAGCGACAGTATTTTGTCGGCAGCTGCCGTTTTCTGTTATCCGAAAACTGCTGTCCGCGTGAAAAATCACAAACAGATTTTTTACAAAATCTATTGATGAATCAATAAGAAATGTGATGTTAAACAATTATAAGATTTACAATCAGTGCTAGTCGCAAACTGCTCACACTGGCCACAATAGGTTGCCTTCAATTTGCTGTCGCTGTTTGCTTAGCGTCATTTAATTAAGCCGTATAAATTGGAGTCCGGCAGTCGTGTTAGTTCACTTTGTAATTAATATTGACCATTCCGAAATAACGCGAGAGAATTGGACCACAGTCTTTACATAAGAGTAGTAGCTACAGTACGGCACAGTGTGGTTAGAAGCACTGTTAGAAGGAACAAAAATCATGTTTATTGATGAAACTGGATTTTTCTAGTTATAGGTCTATCGAGACGACGGTCGCCTAACCACCTTGAGAGCCAAAATTGCTTGCACTTGGCGACTTCGTTTGAAGTGACGTCCGTTTTTATGTCGTGTGTGCAAGCAATTGTCGTTTAAAAGTGGTTAGGCGACAGAGACTTCTACCGGACCTACCCGAAAGTCTAAAAATTGAAAACAAAAACCCTTTATAATATTTTTTTACTGGGTCTAGTTAGGCCTCGTCCTAGACGCCAGCGGGCGGAGCGGGCGGTGCGGGCGGTATAGGCGGTATTACAGTTCGACGCTCGCCGCCCGCTCCGACCGCACCGCTGTCGTCGAGAACAGCTTCTCACAAATCTATGAACTTTCATCAAGACGCGCGCTGTCGCCCGCGCCACCCGCTCCGCCCGCTGGCGTCCAGGACGAGGCCTTATATTTTTCCATTATTATTTTATCATTGTTTCAAATTCTAGAATAGAATAGAAGAGTAAATGAAAAACATGATTAGTACAAATTTCGTGTTGCAAAATGGCGTCAACTTGAACCAAGCCCACTTTGAAATGGAAAGTTGCACGGTTCGTGCTTACTGACTATTGTTCTATTATTCCACATTGAGCAACGAAGCCTTTAGACGTTTTGTGTTTGTGAAGCAGAGGCTCTTTGATATAATTGCTGATATTTCACAGTTGAACAGACAGTTTCGTGGTAAAGGAGACTCATTGAATCAGCTTCAAATAATATCTATAGATATTTTGTTTCTGTGCCACAGGGCGAATACAACTTTATTGAAATGACTTGGTTTCAATTGCTTGGCAGAATATTAGTAAGCAAACATTTCAAAATTCAGTATTGCTTAATAATGGCTAGGGAAAAGAATGTATTGTTTTTTATTTAGTGTAATATTTACACTTTATCCATCAATCGTTTTGTTTTAATCTGTCGCTTTATAATTTAAATATCAGTCTGATGTGTTTTATCTAACCATTGAAAAATCGGCTCTTAATGAAAAAAAAAATGTCTTACTACCCTTAATCCATAATAACCACGATATCTGACTTAAGTTTTTTTTATTGTTGCTTTGTCAAGACAAAACATATTAGAGATGGGCCGAGTACTCGGTTAATACTCGGTTTTTGTTACTCGTACTCGGCCGAGTAACTCGGTTTTAATGCCGAGTATACTCGGATTAAGTAAAACAATATATTTAGGTAGATTTCATCTAAACGACTGGGGAAATCTTTCACAACCTCAATTATGATAATGAATGAGTAGTATATGTGAAATTTTATAAAGTCAGATTGTGTTGTGGTGATGCAAAGCTCTCTGCACGTTCTAGTAACAGACAATTCCGTTTTTCTTCATAGACTTTACCAGCCTCCAAAAATAATCAGTCGCTGTGAATGGTGCTTGCTCATAGAAACACTCTTGCTTACTTGCTAAGCGTGCCATTTCTGAATAACTTGTTTGGGGCCATGCCCACCACTCGAAAGGACTCTTGTCTTTTTCTGGCATCTTTTCTTTGAATTAGCGACCTTATTTAAATTTAGTAGGTAAATAAAATGTAAATCCGTCATTGGATGTAATTCCAACACGTCAAAAAAGTAATGGGGCTTTTAGGATCATCGCGCTCTAGTGGCTTGATGAAAGCTTATTCTGCGCGAACCTGGTTTGTACTTGTACCACACACCCAAAACAGGAATTTGATTGAAACGAGTTACTCGGCCGAGTACTCGGTTGGAAAAAAAAACGAGTAAAACTCGGTACTCGGTACTCGGCAAAATTGCTACTCAGCGCATCTCTAAAACTTATACTCTTTTAAAATTGGCATCGTAAAACATAGCGATACAGAACCATGGGACGTGAAATGTCCACATCCCTTTCGGCGGAGTTGGCGCATTGCCACAATGACGTATCACAACGTACCGCCAATTCTCGCGATAGTGAAATAACAAGAGCTATTGCGGATGCTGTCTCTTTCGCACCTGGTATATTAACAAAGGAGCGAGTAAGACCGCAGATGTTGGCCGTGCTGTCACTTACATAAAACAACTTTTCCTTGGTACTTTTCAACGCGATATCATACAACAATATGAGGAGTAAAAGAATCTAAAACATTTTAATAAATATTGTATCATATTTGAAGTTAGGTAAATATCTTGTGTACCTATATCTTGTATCAAGTGTAACTTGATATTAGTCATTTAAGATTTTGATATACAGTGACTAGGGATTATAACTTTGGATTACTATATCTCTCAGTCAAAGCATTTTAGAGCACTATGACCAGGTCAAGGTAACTACGAATTCTCTGAAGAAACATTGATTAATTTTTTGCTCCTATTATAGGCCACACGCTGTATAAATAAAACGCGTAAAAGATCAACGACCTTGCGTTAATGCTCGTGTACCTCCGACGGCGTTCGGACACGAGACTCCTTAAATTAATTTACATCGACTGCTCAATTAAACGAATCTCCGTTAATATCCAGTCAAGGAGCACAGTGGGACGAGCTGCTGAAATCTTACATAATTAAGCCACTACCCGCGGCGGGAATAAGGAAATTGCTCAAATGCCATAAATAATTTATAAGGATTCGAAGCAGTACAAGTTTTGAGAGGTCGCTGGCTACACTCCCTTGGCAATTATGTTGTCAGATACTTTATTTGGGATCATTTTGTGCAACAAATTTACGAGCCGCTCTATTGATTCTGAAGGCTACCGCGGTGAGGAAAATGCTTTTACGCCTAAGCTGCTTTGATGAGGGTGCTCGTTTAAAATATATTTCTCGGTTATTCTTTTCTTTTCAACATTATCACACTTTGATACAACTCAATCCATTACAAAATAAGGTATAAAAGACCAAGTAATAAATAAACATTTCATTTTAAATCTAACATAGCGAGAATTCGATCTGCGAACCGCTCGCATCGATAAGCAATTTCATATGCGTGCAAATGAAATCAATGAGATCAGATCATCGTTTCTTTTCGTCGTCAAACGAACAGGTAATGCAGTTTCCGCGCGCATTTCCTCTACCGGGATGGATTTCCAGGGCCATAAATCTTTGCAATATCAACTTTGCTTCGTCCCGGGCCCGTTTTATAGTTATTGTCCTATTCGGGGTCATGACAAATCCAACAAAGTAAAAATCATGAAAATCGGTCCATCCGTTTTCGAGTTATAAGTAGTGTAAATAGCACGACTTTCTTTTACGTATATAGATAGAAGATAAGGTCACCTCGTTTTAATGTTTTTTTTAAACAGCGTCTTTTATTAGATCATAGAAGCAGAGCCATATTTCTTTTTCAATTGGGTGTCATAACAAAATAAAAGAATATTTTATATAATAAGGAATTTTGAGAGTATGTACTCTCTCTTTTCGATATTCTTATTTGTATTTTTTTTCTTTATCTAGCCCTTTTTTTAAATAACATGTTTTATTTATTGTGCTATAATAGGCTATAGGCCTACGATACCTTTTTTATAGGAAGTTAGATTGTAATAGGGTGTGTTTTTCAGATGGCGAGAACGATGGTCTGACGGCGCTGCTTGGCTCAGCATCACCCGACTTGGCGCTAGCTTCGGACGCCTCCGACAGCCTCCCAATACCGGACCACGATAATGGTACGTAACTCGCACTGTGATCTATTAAGGCCCACTTGCGCGAGTCAGGATAAGCTTCGATCTCGACTAAAATCATAGTTCTGTCTCTGTCTGTTTCATTGGTTTTGACTGAGACAGAAATATGATTTAATACAGTACTAAGCTAATGACATTCGCAAGCCTGTCTTCGACAATTCAGATGAAAATACGTGATGAGAATGGAGTATATAGGTATATTAGAGGTGTTCATGGGTGCAATTATTATGACAAGGGTAGAGATCATATTTTGTTACTGTCTCCTACTTTAATAAGAGCTTTATGAAGCTTCCAACTTTTTTGCCTTAGGGGGCGGAGACGTTACCTTCTTATTTTTAGTAGAGGTCAAACTGGGCCCCATTAAATTTATAACAGGGACCTAAAGTGGCTATCGCCAGCATACTCCACTCATATCGAAAAGCATTGTTAAATTAAACTATTAACATTATCTTCTGATCTTGGCAATAAGCATGAACGTTGGTTCATTGCCGTCACAGCACGTTACTAAAGAAGAAATATTTTTGACTTACTTAAAATAAACTATTGTTTAATCAAAACACTCACGACTGGTTATGTAAACTCAGTGACAACGGTGAATACCAAGAAAACAATGTAAAGTTTGCGGCAATCAATTTATTTAACCTTATTTTAACTTAATAATTTATCTTTGCTCTAAAATACGCGGAATTCGCATTTAGCAACCGAATGCAAATTACTTGAAAATTTACACCGTACGTATACGTACGAGTACGTTATTGTGTACGATAACGTTTCTACGTCTCCATAGAGACTGAATAGGTGTGCTCTGTCTCCGTCGTTCTCTTTGACTTATTTGGGTACCTACAAAATTAAGCAAAGGACTGGTTAAGGTGCGTATACATTGGTGATAGAACGAAGTGCATTCAAAAATAATTATTGTCTGAAAAAATCGACAAATGCTGGTTGATTTACAATACATGTTAATGTTGTAATACGACTTTCAGTATAGACCTGTTTTCCTACATAGACAACCCGATAATCCCTTCTACCAGGAAAATAATACGAGAAGGACATATTTTTTATACTTTTTATTTTTATTTTTTTTAATGTACCTATCTATAATTAGAGTATGTTAACAAATACATATATCTAGGGAAAGAAATATCGTTCCAAGACAGAAACGAAGAAGACGAAGTAGAACGCCGAATAAACATGAGTTGGAAAAAATACTGGTCCCTCAAAGAAATAACAAAGGGAGACTATCCACTGCACCTGAAGAGAACAGTTATGGACACATGCATCCTGCCGACGCTTACATATGGCTGCCAGGTGAGGACCTACAATGCTAAAATAAAAACAAAACTAGTTAATTGCCAGAAAGCGATGGAAAGAAGCCTCCTAAAAATTAGAAAAATACAAAAAATTAGAAGCGTATCCATACGGAAGAAGACAAAACTCATAGACGTCCTACAATACTGTCTGAGTTTAAAATGGCGATGGGCTGGCCATGTAGCACGTTACAACGACAATAGATGGACAGAACAAATAACAAGATGGAAAGGGCCTATCGGAACAAGACGGAAAGGAAGACCTACGACGCGGTGGAGTGACGACATTGTAGCTGCAGCCGGCAAGGAGTGGACCAACAAAGCTCAAGACAGAGAAACTTGGAAAAACCTGGAGGAGACCTATACCCAAATAGGGGTTCCTATCCAAGAAAACGAGAACTAAAAAAGAAAACAAAGAAATGATAATATATATGTATGTTTAAGTGAAAATTATATATTATAAGTACAAACATTTGTAAAAAATTATAGGAAATAAAGAGGTTTTATTATTATTATTATCTATAATGTAACTTCTGAACATGTATCTTGTAACTAAGGTTTATGGTGAGGAATAAATAAATAAATGAATTAATTAATTTTAAGGGCCCTATTATGGTCCTGAGACATTTAAAAAATCGAAAAAAAACATTTGTTTACTAGTACCAAAAATAACTCCTTATATGTAAAGGTCTGTTTAAAGAGAATTTTGTTTTCATTCGTGATATAAGCCTTTTTTCCTTTTTGGTCTGATGCAAAATTCCTAAATCAAGTTAAATAATTAATTTGAACTTTGTAAACACACCCTAGCATGGACTGCTGTAAACTTACTTCACTTTGATACACTGTGCTGTCATATTTATTCACGTTACTGATGCTTGGAGGGTTAAATAACGAGACTTGTCGGTATTTTCACAAGCTTTTATGAAATATATTTTCCATTATAATTTACGTTATATAAAGTCATATGCAGTGACGAGAAATATAAGTGATGGTACCTACTGAATGTTATTCGCACAGAACAATATGTGTTATTGTAATCGACTGCAATAACATGTGTTATTGTCATCCGCAACAACAAGTAGGTATCAAAGAAAATATTTATTGTATCGACTTTAAAATTAAATGTAAAAATATCTCAATATGAATACAAAACATCAACACAACTTGGCTGCCTCACGACCGTGTACTTCAATACTCATTTCTCAGCTCTACAGTACTGTTATATTTTTCTGGTTCTACTCTACATAAATTTTCCAGTATGTAAGTTTCAAAATGTTATGTGATTCAACTGCGTTCTGATTAAATCTAACAACATTCGACACAAACTAAGCAGTTCAAATTATCATGCAGGCTGTCTCGTAGGTATTAAGCGACAACAGCGTGCAGCGCTAGATCGAGTGGGGCTTAGGCAAGCGCTGCAAACACCTCGCGTTCCTGTTAGGTGCTAAATCAGGTAATATTCAAGCCTGCAATTTTCAATCGTCTATGTACAAAGGCTCTGGTTAGAAATGCAGATGAAAAATTGCACATGGCATGGAACCGTCAACGAGAATTAAATGTCAGTAGCCCTTCGTAGCGTAGCACAATACTTCGTTCGTAGTAATTAGATGAAAGTAAATAAACCGTTGCTCGTCGCTTAAAATGAACTGCCAAGGAATGCTTTAGTTAGGTATATTTGTAAGTTCAGTACATTATAGCGACTCGGTCTGAACTCATACTTCTAATATATCCTAACTCTTCTGTCAATTTTCAATATTGTGCTAAAAATTATAAGTATATACATGCAAAAACTAAGGATAAAAACTGATATTATGAACTTAAAACCTACTCAAAAATAAATCCGTGTCCATGAGGCAAAGAGGCGAGGATGCTGGCTGCGTTACCGCGTTGGATAGCAATACTTATCCGTTGAGCAAGAAACGAGCCAGCGTTATTATGGCCAAAAGAGAATTTAATTTATGGGCAATTTTTCCAAAAAGTAATTTAGCGGATGGTCCCCATGGTCCAAAAGTTTCAACGCCAAACGGCGCAAATATATAATCACTTGCAAGTGAAGCATACTTACGTCGTTTGGCGTTTTCAGCCAACTCCGCTGCTGCCCCAGCTTTAAGAGCTGACTCCCTGAGATGAGATGGAGCCAAAGTATCAACACAAGTTGCGTCCCAAACTAAGGCCCGACCCCGCTCCCAGGGTATCAACGTGAGGCCATCTGGTCTCTTGCCATCATCACGAACCAAGCCACGCGGTTCCAACGTGGAAGGTACGTTGATGCTGGCAAGAGAACTCCTGATGGCATCATTAAGAGCAGCGTGTCGGGCGAGACGCCCAGCACTTTGTTGGCAACATAGACAATGGAGACCAAATTTGTCGACCTCTTTGCCACAGGGACACGTAAAAGATTCACAGATTGGTATGCCAAGGCGCAGACCCACACACACCCGAAATGACTCACTGTCAAAAAGAGTACCAATATTTTTTGAAGGTAATGAATGAAGCCAGTGGCCTGAATGTCTGTCAGAAACTGCCAAAAGCCGTGCACGACTTAAATCATCGGAAGTATTTTGAAGAAGAGAATTAAAGGTCTTTTTCGCAAGAGGGCCATCCCAGAGTTTTTGATGATGACGTGCCTCTGGGATGTCTTCATTAGGACAAAGACCTTGCCAAACGTCCTCCGCCTCTCTCACCTCAAGAAGCTGGCGAGGATGTTTAAAGATTTTGTTGACTAAAACAGAAGTGCTATGTAGAGAGGAAACGAAGGCGGGGAGGGCTACACTAGAAATTTGGCGAATACCGACACCACCGAGCCGAATAGGAAGCGATGCCTGAATCCAAGAATGATTATCTAAACGTAAATTAAAGATTTTTTCCAAACATTTTCTAAGAGTGGCGTCACAAAGTGTTATGTAATCGATTTTTTTCCAGATTGGACTTGCGCGAAGGTAATACATAAATTTTGGTACAAAAAGACATGATTTTAGGATGGTATAAGCAATGTGAGAATTTAAATGTTCCAATCTGGGGGCCAAAAGGGTAAATTCATTAATTTTTTTGTCAAGAAAAGGTTCGATGCTGGCATCAAGAAGCGGAGCACCTAGAAGACAAAGCGACTCAGAATTTAGAATCTTGATGTTTGGAGCTACCGAGTTAAATTTATCAATAATATCCTGACGGGCACTAGAAGAAACATGATCATTAATGAAAAGTTCGCATTTTGACAGGTTCAATTCTAGGCCAATTTTTTTGAAGCACTCCATAACCCGAACGAGGTCTTGAAAAACGGAATCTGCTGTGCCTCCAATCGATCCGTCATCTAGATACCAGGCATTGAATTTTGACTTTAAAGATGAAATTACAGGGTGAATGCCTAAACTAAAAAGAGCTGGACCTAAAGGATCGCCTTGCTGAACACCGACTGCTGAACTAATCGAATGTTCTTGGAAAAGTAATTTAGAAGGACTATTGTAACATTGGAAAACGAAAGGATATAACTGAGAAACATGCACCTGAACTTCATTCAGCAAGACCGTCCTGTCTAGAGAGTTGAAGGCATTCTTCACGTCAACCTTTAAAAAGACGTCAGATTCGTCACTATTTAAAAAATTACGGGCCGAATGAACTACAGCTTCGCAACCTCCTCTACTACCGAAACCAAGTTGAAAGGGTTGAAAAATATCTTTCAAAGACGAAGAGAGCTCACGGGTTGCTAACTTGGCTGCAAGACGGCGAAAGGTAGAGCCGATAGCTATAGGTCGAATACCACCATCTTTCTTTCGAAAAGCTACCAGTCTTGCACCAAAAAGAAACGGCGCAAAACTTTCAACTACCTTTCCAGATAAGAGGAGGTTGCAGAGCTTTGTAATATTCGAAAGCAAGGTCCTACCGGCGACACCGGCGGAAGCACTAACCAAATCCTTAAGATGTTGAGGAGTGATACCATCGATGCCGCCAGCAGAACCGGCTGGAAATGACATTATGGCACTAAATGTGTCGCTGTCATCCATTACCTGAAAATATTGAAGATTTTGAGTTGGAGGAATAGAAGCCGAATGAGAATCAAGACGTGAAGGATGTTTCATTCGAAGGCTTTCGAGTGTTTCCAGGTTAAAAGGAGCGAGAGTGTCATCTGAGAATAAAATTCGAGCTGCGTTTTTGAGGTCGCCGTCCATGACCTTATTCTCAACAGTATGATATTTATTATGCAGCCTAGATGTAACTGGAAAAGATGAGCTGGATGGGATGGGTGTGTTTTGAATTGATGCAGTATTGTCGAGAAGAGAACGGGTCAAAGATTTAGCTGGCGAACTAGCATGAAGAAATGAGTAGGAAAAAGTGAAAAGTTTTTGCCAGGCTATTTCAGTGTTATTCAGACAGTTTTCAATGGTAGATGACAGAGATTTGGCTATGGCGATTCTCGCTCCCCTAGGGATCCGCTTTACAACTGGTGTTGAATGATGGAGGAAAGCTAGTGTATTTTCGAAAGATGTGGTCGGGGTAGCTTGCAGAGAAGTATTTGATGAAGTAGGAATGGGGAGAGATGAATGAACTTGTGGTTTGGCATTGTGGCATCGAGAAACGTGGATGTTAAGTCCTCGTTTTCCCTTGAAGTACCTTGAAGGGTCGCAAAGGGCACATCTGATAAATTGCGGCTGTGAGTGTGATCCGGGTTCATCGGTTACAGAATTCATGGACAGAGTGTATCCATAAATAAACTTAAACAAAACAAATTCCAAAAAAAAAACTACACATATACCATATTTACACCTTGCAAAATTAAAATAATATGTAGAAAAACGGCTTAAATAAATTGTAAATAAATATTAACATGAATTTTGTCAAAATGACAAATGATGGCACGACGACACTCGTTCCTAGGCAACGCAAGATGATCGGGGTCCTTGAAGGGAAAATTTGACGGCGATGTGACGACAGATGATGGCGTCCTTAGCAACGGCTCAACATGGTTTAATAACATGATTTTGATTTTGATATTTCTTCCAAAACAAGCGTGGAAAAAGTGTTTACAAGAGCACTGATGATATATGATAGGTATGTACACAGAATATAGGGGGATGCTGGGTGAAGCACTTTAGGGATTGATTTAAATTAATTAATTTCCAAATAAATTCGCAAGACGTGACAAGTCAAGTTGACGGATCAAGACATTCAAGACATTATTGTGCTGTAAGATATTATATTTGATTTTGACGAAAACACCAATGTTATGGACGTGGCAAATACTTCAGCTTATTTTCAATGCAATTTATTTTCACTCTCTACGATACTAACCTACAAATATTACAAAATACGAGTTATTTGTTTGTCGAAAAGCCTAAATCATCTTAGGTACGTTAATGTGCGTGTCGCTAGTTACGCTAATTTGTCCTTTCATGTTTGTTTAGCATTACGCACACTTGTAACCTGAGACGCATGTGTGAAAAGGCCTTTACGCGTCTCACAAAATAAACTCGCTTTGAAACTGTAGATGCAGATGAGGATGACAAATAGCAGTTGGAAGAGGGTTCTCAGTTGTACAGTTAACCTCAAAAGTGTCAGTTCATGTGTCTCCTTATTTTAATGGCAATAAAGGTCAAAAGCGCCTGGCCTCTAAGCTTCGCTCAACGAGTAGAGCGTGGCATGTGTCACAGACATTAGGGAGTCTGTTAGTGTAGTTACGGCACTATGGGAACGCGATTACGTCAAACAGTTTACGTTTTTAAGGGGCAAGATGTGGTTATCGTTTAAAATGCAAATTCACACACGAGACTGGAATAATTGTTGCAGGAATTATGAGCAGTTATCTGGCTACGAATAATCCAACCAAATAATATTTTTCCATAAAAACTATACATGCAGATATATATATTAACTGCCTCGGTGGCGCAGCGGTTAGAGGGTCGCATTTTAAAGTGACGGCTGCGCCAGAGGTCACGGGTTCGATTCCCGGGTCGCGCCAAAAATATGTACCTGGGTTTTTCGGTTCAGAAATTCTCAGGGATGCCCGGAGATTGGAAGTTGGCGGTGTTTTACCCCCGTGCCTCGGAAAGCACGTAAAGCCGTTGGTCCTGCGCCTGATCCCTCTCCGGTCGTGTCAGATTGCTGTCCCATCGGGCTATGAGAGTGAAAGGAATAGAGAGTGCACCTGTGTTTGCGCACACACTTGTGCACTATAATATGTCCCGCGCAGTCGGTTAGTCGTTGTGACTGGCCACCGTAGTCGAAATCGGCTAGGGGGACTATTATTATTATTATACATGCAGAGCAACACGTGATGTGGGCTATTTTCTTAATCCTGTTCATCTGCAAGCTATGGTTTCGTGTAGTTCTAAATAATAACTAATCCATTTATTAGACCTAAAACAAATTAAAACTAAGACATGCACCAAATTATAAATAAATAACTAGTACTTCTAGTAGTACTTCGTTCCCAAAAAGGTTTTTAATACCTAGTATGTTTCATTTTATACGCGATCGAACTCGAATCTCAGACTGGCATTTTCACTGCAGATCACTACGTGATCCATGGCACGTGATTGCTATACAAAATCTAATGCAGAGTCTTGAAAACTTTAGCTTTTATCGCTCAGCTCAGCTTCAAATGCTACAATGTTACATTATTTTATAGTTAGTGTCCAAGTTTAGGACTATTATGCTTAACTAACTTAGATACTTAACCCGGAGGTAGTAAACTTCGTTTTATGCGCACTCTTGACAACTGAACATAGATTTAATTAAACGATGATTGAATATGTTTAGTTTATAAAAGGTAGTCGCAGTGCCTTTGTTCGTTGCAGCTTACATTTTATTAATTTCCTTCATATCTTTATCATCACCACTAACTAACATCATACTTAACAACATGCATATATAAAAATTACACAATTGTGTATTTTTTTATCGATGGCAAGTTTGCAGATCTTAGCAGATATCATACATTAAATGACATCCAATTTAAAAGACCAGCGTGAGAGTAATTTGGTCGTTGACAGTTTATAAATTTCATTCTTGATTTGTTACTGGAAGTAAAGTATCTGAAAAGTAATAGAATAAACAATGTCCTCTCTTTGCTTCATCTTCGTATTATGCTCAGGATAATACGAGTATCTCACGCATCAGACGGCTTTAGATAGGCACTGACGTTGCGTTGTATGAAACATGCATGAGCATACATATTAATTATACATGTGGTGTAGGGTGCGCACCCTACTATAGAGTCTACTAGACGACCGATTTGCGAAAGACTGCAATTTGAATGCATCAAAATACCTGTAGTTACTGCTTCAAAATATTTGATTGGCTTAAGACCTCTGGCTCCGAAAGAATCAACGTAATACTAAATCTACCAGGCTTCATTAAGCCTAGCATGGGGCTATGGGGCACCCTATACTTCGTCACAATAAAGTCTAGTATAACATAGTGAATTTTAGGCACTCTGTGCAAAGATCGAGAGATTTTCTGTCCCAATTCCCCAATCTTTTTCTCGCAAACTGTTCGCGAATTTCAAATTATTCCCGCTGTTATAAAACTGTCATATTACAGTTTCGCTGTGTCGCATTACTCTCAGATATCACACTATGTTCAGAGCATGTTATGCGTGCATGCATATCTTTATGCAACCGCGGTCCGTACAACTTTGGAACATGAGGAACTATGTGTCGTAAAACTGTTTCGAATGTTCCAAATGTTACGATGCGCTTTTGTTTTAACGGTTGGCAGTTGTTTTATTAATTTATATGCGTTGAAATGTCATTAGGTATACCTTATGTAGTTTAGTATAATGGAAGATAATATTATGTTAATGTTTTTTTTTTTTTTTTTATTTCCACAGAATTTATAAGACATTGTAACATAATACATATTGCCAAACTGCGTTGCAGTTTGTCGGCAATCGCAGTCTCGTTTACATAAAGGTATATAAATTCTAACGGAAGCATACATTCAGTTGAGTTTATTTATTACTAGCTTTCTTCACTAGTCGGACACTGCAAACAATCCTGCCTTTCCTTTTTTTGCCAAAATATTGCTTTTAAAAACAAAATACACACAAAAACTTACTTCATACTCGTACATGGCCAATTCACCGTTAAGTATTGAGATCTTTTTAAATAAAATAGTGAATTAATTTTATTTGTTGATATTATTTTTGGGTAGCAAGAAGATCGCTTACAATGTTGGACCAGCAATGATGAACGGAGTTGCAAAGTTTCATCAAAATCCATACAGCAGTTCTTTTAGTTTGAAGGAGCAACAAACATCAATACATCCTTACAAACTGTATCATTTATAAGACGAATAATAAACTGAATTATGACACTGTGTATTTATGTACTCATTTGTAGTAGGTAAAGGCAAGTATAGGTTGTTTCAGCGCTACGATACGGTACGTACGTATCATACGCTGTAGTGTAATAATAAAGTTTAACTCGTCAAGTATGTGTGAACGAGACACAATAGAAATTCCATTGTTATGCGACTCTCGAGAGTCGTTTGATCCCTGACTGATTAATAAATATATTCTATTATACGGGATTTTTTCAAGTAGATAAAGTAGCTATATTTTGTGTTTGAAAGATTTTATTTTAATAAGAGATGACCAAACTCAAATTATTTTTTGTTATCAAATAAAAAAAAAGTAAGTCGTAGTCTTTTGACCGTTGGACCGTTATGAAACAAAACTCAAACGCAACAACAACTGTAAAAATTAAAAACTCACTCGTGAACAACATCCTTTGAAATTATCATATGAATGCAGTTTTCAATTCAAATTGAAACCAGTTCATGACATAATATCTTTACATGAGCCAAAGGCGAGTACAAGCCAATTTGTTCTCAAACAAACATACTCGAATATAGCTCGGCGAGAACAGGCAGACAAGAGGAACCACGTCGCGCTACGTATCCAAGCAGTACCATACATTTCAATACAATAATCTGTTTGGATACGGCCCTAAGATGCTTTAAGCTTATTTTGGAACTGATTTCAAATACTGCCGATTCAAATGATTTGAGCAATTATCAGGAATCTAGGTCCCACAAGATATTGAATTGATAAAAATTATAATTTTGATTGATTTAAAAAAAACATAACGTATCAAAATATTTAGATACCATATTTATTACTCTATTTTAATATGGGATTGCTTACTGGCATACAACACACGTGTATTTAATTATGTATTTAACTATGTGTAAGCGCGTAGACACTGGTATAAATCTTTGCTTAAGACTACGTTCCGAGTTCAGAATATGTAATACAAAACTTCTTAAAAGTTTACGAAATTATCAAGCCGTTCTCATCTCGCTATGCGATATCGCTTGAATGCGCAAACAAAATGCTCGCTGCAAACTGCATTAGCAAATGAGATTCTCGAGTCCTCCGTCTTTACCACATTGACAAACTTCGCAGAAATTGTATACTCGCGTACAATTTCTATAAGAAATATTCGAGATTGTACGACGTTTCGGCGTTTGCATGTTTGGAGTTGACTTCAAAAGGCTGCAAGTCAAATGTAATGGCTTTTTGTGATTTCAGAAGCTATTTATGAATACTTTTAAAATACTCATATCTTTGAATAGCTAACATTAAAATGCCGTTCAAAATTGCTGTTTTTGTCTATTAATACTATTTATTATTATTTAACGGCACGCATCGAAATCAAATTAGAAATGTGGAGATTTGTAGAAATATGTAACGGACATAGCCTTGCGAATCAGTAAGCCGTTCGTTGGACTGAAAAGTTAAAATGCTGCTATTTGTCCCTATCGGAGATAAAACATGAAGTAAATAACATTCCAAATGAATAATTGCCACAAACCACAGAAAACAAAACGTTCGCAAAACCAGTGGAGTGGAACGTTCGCGACTGTGCTTTGAAATCGGAACACCAATTGCCTCAAATGTCGTTACAACAATACAGTTAGCGCAACATGAGCGCGCGCTCTGATGTGGAATTTGAGGCATTCCCGAGTTCGCCGATGTAAGTTAATAAAAGTTATAACACGATTACCGACGAGCTATGTCGGTTGAATGTGTTTTGTAACTGAATTTTGACTAATCAAAGTTAACGACAATTTTGTTTAGATGGATCAAAACCGTTATTGCTGGTAACTGAAATACCCGATGTATTTCTCTTTTTGTCATCTATTTTGACTCTATTTATACAAATACAAAGAACTACAGATAAACTTTCGTTACATGACCTTTAATGTTTAATACAAATTAACTGAATACCTATGAACATAACATTACTTCATCGTAGCCTATGATGCCGTATACACCTTCACTCTCACTCCTCACATGTCAACTTTTACATTCCCCATTCAAATTCAAACGTTTTTCTTCTTTGTCTCTCTCTCCCTCTCTCTTTCTCGACTTTCATCTCTCACTTCTTACCTTCCATTGCACGTTTAAATCCTACAGGAGGTTGTCTAGTTACCAAGGTTTCAAAATCCGGGAAAATTCTTCGTCGCGAATATTTTCGTTGTCAATCGGAGTTTTTTTGTATCTTTACGATTTATTTCGGTTGAAGCTCGCTGCTTATGTGTAATAAGGGACGCTCCTGAAACGCCTCGGGTACTTTTAAGGTTTTGATAGAAGGACTTGATAGAAGTTTCGCAGGAGGAGGCCTACTATGAAAAACGAAAACAGTCAATACGATTATCGTTTTGCGGATCCGAAGCACTTCGTATTATTGCATAACTAAAAATGCTTGCCGCAAAAAGATTTCGTTTTTCGTCGTAGCCCCTAAGCATCGCTAGGAACGCCAATGAATTGTTGGGGTATAGTTTGGACAAGGCAACGATCTTTATTTTTAGAGTGTTTGAGAACGAGATTTTGTGAGTGACAAAGTGACGAAAGTTTTAATCAAAAGCATTATCTTTCATGTCTCCTCTTCCTTGTATTGTTACAATCTTTTTATTTATTCCCAGATCCATCCTCCTGTCAAATGTAGCCATATCGGAATGGTTAGTGCCTATTTATAAGCATATTTTATAAGTGTCACTTTTTTAGCAACTTTTTTTCATGTGAAATTCCATCCCAAACTCAATTTTAACAACCCGAAACTACCGTAACCCAGTTTCAACAAAGTTTTTTAACCATGCCTCGGAATAAGACAAGGGTAAAAGCTATGTAAGTTTTATGCGAAAGAAATAAAAAGCCTAACCCCATCGCGAGACCATACCTTTGAGGAGCGACAGTAAGCTTCTTGCGATGTCACCTGTTGTCAGGGCTGACAATTTTTTTAACAGCAAATGTTGCTAATTTATTTCTTATTGATGAAAAACCTTAGTCAGAAAACAAGTGTTTTTTTTTCGTGAACGCAGCTGGCTTGCAACCGGTTGCTGTGGAAAAGCAGTGGATGTCCTTCAACTTATAAGACAAAAAATGATGATGATGTCAGATGTCAAAAAATATGAAAATAAATTATATAGTGCCATTTCGATATACCTATGTGCCATTCCGATATAAGAGCTATATAAGCGTAAAGTTTCATTGAAATCTATCCAGTACTTTTTGCCTGAAGGAGCACAACGAGAAACATACATCCATCCTTACAAACTTTTGCATTGCTAATATTAATATGAAGTAAGATTAGACTACTCCATTGATCATATAAACCTGTCAATTTACTTTACTCGTGGCAACCCTAGGCATTTTCTTGACAACTGACGTTCAATTTGACACGTACTTTTTGTTTTCATCCCTAGCGACATCCTCGTGAAAGCCAGGATAAAGTGAGGCGAAAATAAATAGTTGTGAAAACATGCCTGTGATAAAGTAGACGTAGATCTATTATGTTTTTATTGATAAACGTCAACACATAATTAGGTAATATTTATTTTCTCTTTCTGGCGCGTGGTGGCGTTCGATTTCCAAATTATCTCCTCTTCGCTGGATCTTGATATCTTGATCTTTCATATCTTGATCGTTGCCACATTGCCTAGCCTGGCTTCGTCTGCATTCAAGCGCGTTTTCCAAATTCAAATGACATTACAGCTCATGAGTCATCATGGATTTTCATACAATATTTCGGCCCGTGAGCCTAAGTACGTTACATGTAATTCAACGTTGCCGAGCAGGTAGCGAGATAAAAATCTTACAGCTAGTGTTAGTGATGATGATTTCAAATTTAAAATAAATATATAAATTTATTATTAAGTATTTAAAATTTAAAATAAAATTTGAATACTACCTAATGTATCTGGTAAACAAAAACATAATCCAGGCATCTAAAAGCAAACGATTATTGAAGTAATCAAGGGAACATCTCGCGTCATAATAAGTAATGTCGTTTAATATGACGCTGTTATCACAAACGTTAGCTAACGTGCAGACAATATTCCGCTGTGTTATTTATTACATAACTTGTAAGAAATTGCAACGCGACTTGCGATGTGCATGTAACATGGCCGAAATAAGGACGACTGTGGTTGACACACTGTCAAAAGTGTCCGCTGAACATTGAACTACTATTACTAGCGTATGGAACTGACATCACGAACAAATTTTGTGCTCCATGAATTGATAACACGGTCATCAACTCGTAGTACAAATCATAATTCGAAATTCAAATTTTCAAAGGAAACGTCACAATCTTGTCGTGGATTTTGCGACACATTTTTGCTTGGCATAGCTTCTCTGTACGTAGTAGTAACAACTCACTGCTGCTGAACAGATTATTTTTTCGCCAGGCTATAAAGTAAGCACTTTACGAATTCCAATCAGGATTACAAGTTGAAATAAGGTATTTTTTTAAAAGAAAGTGTTCTATAAATCTATACTAATATTATAAAGCTGAAGAGTTTGTTTGTTTGTTTGTTTGTTTGTTTGTTTGAACGCGCTAATCTCCGAAACTACTGGTTCGAATTGAATAATTCTTTTTGTGTTGGATAGTCCAGTTATCGAGGAAGGCTATAGGCTATATAACATCACGCTACGACCAATAGGAGCAAAGATCTAGTGGTAAATGTGTAAAAAACGGGAGAAAGAAGTCACTATTCCACGCGGACGAAGTCGCGGGCAAAAGCTAGTATTTCATAATTATTGCAATAGTATTGAGTCAGCGATTGCTTTACGTATTTCTTTCCAACCCGTACAATTTGGTCTCCTCCGCCGCTCACGTAGACCAAACCACAGCCCAATTAATCGGCTGGAAGATCGGAGGACTGGTAATTAAACGCATAATATTACAATATTTCATCTGTGTCGAAGTTATTACATATTATGTCTCTACCTACATAACGTTTTCATTTAACTGACGTAATTTTACCTTTAGAATTATATCATTTCGCGTCCAAAAATCAGTTCTACATGTAGAAAATTAACAATACACGAACTATGTACATAGATAGTATACATAATATGTATAGAGGCTATGTAATAAAGGCTTATCGTTTATTGATTTTGACTTAATTTTACTATGTGTTATACAATATAGGACTAGTTTTCACTGAGAACAAATCACAATGTTGGTAGTTTATAGTGATTCATTATGCTACCGGATATCTTTCCACCAATAGTAGTAGGGTATTCTTTAAGACGACTGAGACAATTGTAGTATTAGTGTCTAAGTACGAGTATGTGAAGGACAAACTGTATGGACTAAAATAAAATCTACCAAAAACATCTCTCTGAAGTAATTAGGTTCTGTAACTCTCAGGACGGAATTTCCAAGTTACTTACGGTTTATAAAACTCCAAAAGTAGTTGGATGTGTTTTCACGGTTCATCACTTATTTATACTTGCTGTAACTTTTTTCTAGCAAAAGTTTAGAATAGTCAACACAACTTGCGACTTTGGCCTGTGAAACATTATCGTGTAGATAGTGATAGTTAAACATAGCACACACACACACACACATAGATGTATGTTTTCATTTGACTTTCATTCGATGACTGTAACTGATGTAAGGTATGAATTTGCATAATTGAACCATGGTCTCAAGTATAACAGCTCAGATTGAAGCTTAAAATTTAAATAAATAAAAACATTTATTTACTGTAGTTGCAGTAATGTTTTTTTTTTTTATTAACTTATGCTATATTACATGAAATAGCATTGTTGTTAGGTCTAGTTCCATTTCACAATATTGATATTGTAGAATGATATTGTCTGTATTGTTGTGTGTCAAATAAATGTTTCTTTCTTTCTTTCTTTTCTTTCTTTACATTAAGTATTGCAAAAAGATATTCGAGAAAAGGATGGTACGGCCGTGACGCTTTTTTACTCGACTTGTTGGGGGCAATGCTGTGCCCCCAGATGTCTGGCTGTTGATAAGTGCATGTTTTTTCTACCGACTTAAAAAAAGAAGATTATTTACCCTTATGAATCTGTAGTTACCTTACCGTACCTACACAATTTCAAAAGAACTATTACTTTAACGGTAGATACAACACATTTATTAGAGTACGCTTTTTGTATTTTATTTTCATTCATAATATAACAATAACAGTTGTTATTGAGCTGAAAGTTTCGGGAATCGTATTCGAGCAATCCCCTAAAGCGCGATAGGGAGATTACATATCTTGATCGCTGTCACATTGCAATGGTAAATGATTAACATGACAGTATTTTTGAAACGAGCAGGGCTCTTAAGAAAAGCTGTAGGCAACGAGACATCCACATAGACGTCTGGATGCTATTAAAAAAATCGAAGCTGACATGTTGACATTACATCAAGCAAGACAGCAAGCAAGTCGACGCCAACGTAGTCGCAAGCTGCCTTTTGTCTACAAACTGCCGTCTGAGTGTAAAAACCTTTACTAGCGTTTAGTACTAGGTAGATATAGTGACAGACAGCGCTTACCTCGGCTATGCCACACACGGATTGCAATCGCATCGCTGACGCTTGTTACGTAATCACCCTGCAGAATTTCACAACGGTCCCGCGAGTGTGATTTGGGCGCAGACTCGATGCTCTAACTACCCGCATTTAGTTCTCTAGTAATGAAACTGAAATGTGGATTGTGTTGGTATGAGTTTACAGGGCTAGTAGTAATTGGGTGTTCAAAAAAAAACTGAAAAAATAATGGGATGCCGAGATAATGGGATTTCCCATATCACGCGCTACTGAAGTAGGTACTGTGTCTATACCTACTCTTACCAAGAAACATGCTACTCTTGCAACAAGGTATTCTTAAAAATTGTTTTTATCACCCTCTAAATTTTTTACCTAATTGATATTTACAATCGGCATCAAAATCGAAAAGCATAAGTTTAACTTGTACAAACTAAATTAACAGACTAGGCTGACTGAAAATATCTCTTCAATATACAACAAATCACTAAAATACTGAAGACAGTTTTAAACAAAGAATACCGCTAAATCGACCGTAATACGAAACAATTTGGGCCGTATAAAGCATTATCGGGGTGTTCCCAACGTAATTTCACATAAGTGAAAAGGGGAATAAAAGGTACCGATTCGGGTCTGTGCGCAAACGATCCATTTGTATGCATGGAGACATACCCGCCGAAGCCCTATCGCAATCTACATCAGGCTGACCTTGATTTCACGTGTGGTATGATTTCTTAAAGGTTATGTTGACCTTGATGTGAAGAACATGCTTGGGAGGTATTAATGTAATTACTAATCATCCTACTCTTTTCAACAGTCTTTTGTTTTACTTATTTGTGAGCTCTTTACTTGAAATACAATCTGTTGAGCTAATCAGAAATTGAATTCATAGAGTACTCTTGGAGGTTTTTGAGATATTTAATAGTAATCGTATACACTTATAACAATAGTAGCATGTACCAGGTCCCTAAAACCCAAGCCCACATTGCTGTTCTGTCAAACAAAGATTACCCGCATTTTTCGGACATTTGTCTCCGCGTGTATCAGCGCCATCTGTGTTTTGTAATTTTGCGAGTGTTGATAAAAGCGGATTTGTGTTTGTGCTGCCTTACTTACTGGCCGAACTTTGTGCTTACTCTTTTATAGGCAGGCGAAGTCAAATTACAACTTTTTTCCTCGTCTCCAAGTAGGTACAACGAGGTCACCGCCATCTTAAGTTCTAAAATCGCTTGCACCTCGCGTCGTCTTTTGTCTGAAGTGACGCCCGTTTTTGCGTCGTTTGTGCAAGCGATTTTCGTTGAAAAGTGGTTAGGCGTCAGAGACCTCGACCGTACCTAGAGTTTACCAACACTGATATGTGCAATATCTAAAGCTCAATTACCCATAACTCAAAAAAATATAAAATATACGTTTTTTTTACATATTATTATTTATTAGTAAAGGATTTCGTTTAAAGCAATGGCGTTAACTACATGAGTTGCGCTGACAAAGGGGTCATATGGTTCTATCAATAGTTCCGTCGCCCGATGCAGAGTTCTTCAGTGACTCAATTCGTAATTTTGCTTCGTAAATATTGAATTAATTATTAATTGGCCTATTTCACAATGTTCTTATAAGTTCTAGTTTGTTATTTGTCAAATAACTACATACTGAATGAAGTTCCATAATTAAATTTTTCGTTGGTGTGGTAAGTACATATCTTGTCAAGGGTGAAAAAGGCCCAAAGCACAGAAGATTTTAATAGTTCCTCTATCTAAGTCAAAAAAACTAAACGAAACCATAATCAAAACTCATGCTATTTGGTATGCAGTTAGTTACACAGTTATTTGACTTTCATTATAAATTAATTTCATAGTTAAAATTTGTTGAGCCAATAGTATTAAAGCTCGTGTCCCTGCATTGGGCTCAAGCTGTTCAAGTAAAAAACCTCTTACAAAACCATACAATAAAATACATGGCGGCCAATAGTGTAAAGTCTAATGTGAAACTGAACAATGTGTTATCTTTAAAACTGTCTTAAAGCAAAGTCAAAGACAGTTTAATTACGCGCGTGCTGCGGTCGAGGCGTCGTTTATCAGCCGCCACTGCCGCCGTGCTGGCTTATTTATCGCGCCACACACTGCCTGGAACTTTAAGAGATTTATGCGGGAAAACATATCTATAAAAAATAGAACAATAAACAAGTAAGTAGATATCGACATGGAAAATAGAATTAGCTTCGGGCTTGTTGCCACAACATTTGACGACGCGTTTGGCGTAGTGGTTAGCGCTCCTGACTACTATGCCGGCGTCGCGGGTTCGAATCCCGCAAGGGGCAAATGTTTGTGTGATGAGCACGAACATTTGTACCTAAGTCATGGATGTTTATATGTATTTAAGTATTTATAGGAGACGCCCCCGTCATAATCGTTGTCTGGTATTCGTAGCACAAGGAAGAAAATTCCTTAGTTCGAAACCAAGACAATTGGTGTGTTGTTTGGCGCATATTTATTTATTTTATATTTATTTACTCTCTTACAATCACCTGCGCTGCCCTAACTACCCCGTCGTAAGAAATTACGCATCGGCCATCTTTGGTTACCTAACGTCGAGGTACTGACCTCGACGTATGGAATACTTGAAATACATGACTGTTTAACATTAGTAATTTATATATTTCCAAATAGTATACTTAACTAGTATATTAATCGGAGATATTTAACCGCTGGTAACGAAATTTTACCATTATTAGAGTTACTATCGATCACGAAACCGGGCCCAACACTCATGTTGTTTCAACCCACCATTTGCGTAATCACTGTGTTAGACGGTATTCTTACAATTTTTTTTTGGACAAGACAGATAGACCCCAATGGCAAAGTTATTCAAATACCTAAATACATCAAATTGTCAATCTCCTTTTGGTTAATTAGTATTCGTACAGCACGCACAGCTTAATTAACTCCTCGTGACTGCACCGATGTGAGCCGACGCTGAGACAGCCATTATTCACCTCGTCAAGACAGAATTTACCGCCTTACAGGATAGGGACTGTGAAAGTAATTCAGATTTTGGTAAGTGGGTAATGAAGTCCTAAGTTGCTTGAGAACGTATTGTTTTGTAACGATGGATAGTACATGTATAGGTACCAAGGCAAACCGCCAACCATCCTAACATCTCATTCACATTCAAATAATAACTCAGTAGGCCCTTCACAAACTAGAAACTTGAAAAATAAAGTCCATATCATTCTGACTACCAGCAAGAAAAAAGTGACATCATAAAACTCTCTCATTTATAAGAAAAAAATATTCTTCGTAGTTGTAAAATTATCATCTTATGTAACTTTGAGCTTTGTTAAAATCGCCATCAATCGAAGCATATCCCATCGGCAATAAATCTACCAATTTGTAGTACCACAGAAGTAATAAATAACGTCTCTGTGATGGATCATCTTTCACTTCTTGCGGCTAAAACCCTCTAATTTTTTGCGTCGGCGCGAATGTTTCATCCGTTTTTATTGTAGCTTTTTACGACGGCCATTGAAAGATTCGATGATAAATATAATTTATTTTTATGTGATGTGGTATGCGTAATGTAAAATACAACATGTTACCTACATTTGGATGTGTTAACCAACATTCTGTTTGAATTTTGATGATTTTGGTACCTGTTTCACTAATCACAGCATTGATTTTAGGTTTTTAAAACGTTAATCAATCGTTAAACTAAAACGGAGGATCTAAGTATTGTACAACCCACATTGCTAAGTTACAGATACTCTAGCTTAATTTATTTCTCTGCACTCGTAACGAATGGAAAACCCGGCTTTACGGTCATTGTATAAACTTCAAAGTCAATTCCATAAACCTTTACCGTCTCAACAATGACAATTAATGGGTTTTGCTTTTAGATTGAACATCAATGAATGGCTTAAAAGTTTATTTGTGTAATGATTGAGCGTTGTTGACGACAAAGCCCCGGTTTTCCACGCAGTCGCATCGAACTGACTGAAACAGAGTCAGCGAAATGTTTGTGTTGGACTAATAAGTCAGCAAATTCGTGGTGACCTATATTGTATGGGCTGTTGTGTGGCTCCAAACACAGCGTAGAACAAAAGAGAAACAAAACTATTTTGTGTGTGTAATAATTAACACTCTGACTATGTATTACAGAGTTATGACTAGCTAGGTTTTTACAAGAAAATAAGAGTTGAGAGTATATTTTGATAGGAGAACGATAGGAAGAGAAGTGACATTAGTAAAATAAACAATAGAAATTGTCAACACTTCAATTCTTTTCAATTATTTATTTACATAGAAACACGGTACATTTGGGTGGATATTTACAATAAATAGTTCGACATGTCTCGCCACAATTATGGCATGTAAAATATTTTCAAAAGATAAAATTCATAATTTTAAAAAAACATAACATTACTACATATTTACATACACTATATTTTTATAATACTATTTTTTTTTATTATCATGAATGCTCTTCACTTAACGCTCAAATTCATCAATCGAGCCAAACAGAGCAAAGATCTAAGTTCAACGATAGGATAGGATCATGACCACACTCAGAAGATTAATGCCCGATACCGCTAGTACATTCATAATGCATATGCATTTTTTATAACTTAACCACAAAGTATTTATATAACTCTACAAATAACGCTGAATACGAGGACCCAACTTTAGTGTAATCAGCTGTATCCATATAAACTTGGTCCTCCGTTTGGTACACTCATACTGAGTACTCGCTATCTGATGGAACACATGTGAAGAGTTGCCAAAGGTTCTCCAAACCGCCATTAAACTGAGCTAATGTGATTGAAGCTACCTATGAGCTATTCCTGGAACTGAATGAATGGAGTTCTGAAACTGAACGTCTCGACTGTCGAATACTATGCTGGCAAAAGGATCTTTGACTACAGAGGCACCATGCAAGATGTACTACGTACCATGCAGAGGCTGTTCAGTTAATATTTTTGCTATGATGGTCGCATTTAATATGTGGTCAGTTACTACTCCTTTATATTGAAACTCAACGACCTTTAGATATACTAAGTTCTATCTCGGTTAATAAAGGAAGCCTAATTATAATTAACAGGCATTGCTTAATTAATTACTTAAGTAACGTGAACTGAACATTATGTTACTTGTATGTATACGATCAGCTACATAATATCTAAATTATTATTAGAAGCTATTGTTTGCCTGATTTGAATGTACCTAGGTACCTACCTATACCGAGCTGTGACTAGAGAGAGTGTACGTTCACTAATTAATTTGAATTTAGCGCATCGAGCGAATGAATTGCACGCTTCGGCACACCTCAATACTCAGTGACACACTTGAGTTCACCTCTGGGCGCACTGATTCCCCCTTCAGCTCTTAGAACTACCTGCATCCTACCAAAATATGCAATGAAACATCTCGATTGACCACAAATGAAATTGGAATTGGAATTAGTTTTCGGTGAGTTGATTGACGTTTAAAAGGAGTGGATACGTTAAGAAGCAGTTAATAGTAACTGACGACTATACGTAACCCTATGTGTGTTTAGGATATGTGCGTTGATAATACAAGGCAAGAATAATAAGAAAAGTATTAGAAATCAATTTATTAAAGCGAGTTTTCATGCGACTTGACGCGCACTTCATCCAAAAACCAAATAGGGAGGTTCGTAACAAAAAACCGGCCAAGTGCGAGTCGGACTCGCGCACCTAGGGTTCCGTACAAACCTGCAAGACGCGTTCATGAGGAAAAAAGTAATAAGTTTATATTTATTAAAAAATATATATTTTGTAATGTAACTAAAAATTTAAGGTTTTCGGAATTTTTCCTTTATGTGTGCTATAAAACGTTGCTTCATGCCAAATTTCAAGATTCTAGGTCGACTGGAAGTACCCTTTAGGTTTTGATTCCCTTGCGAGTACTTGCGAGTTTCAAAATATGCAGCTTAAATTGCTGTTTCTTTTGATTGCGTTGACATAGAAGTTTGATTTTGTTACAGCTTAAAGGTATTATAGACCTGAGTATTTGGTATGAATTTCAATTTAATACCTCTACGCGTTTATGAGGAAATGGGTAGTAAGTTTAAAATTATTAAAAAAATATATATTATGTGATGTAACTAAAAATTTATGGTTTTCGTAATTTTTCCTTTATCTATGCTATAAGACGTTGCTTCGTACCAAATTTCAAGATTCTGAGTTCACGGGAAGCACCCTGTAGGTTTTGATTCCCTTGCAAGTGTCGAAAATTTGCGGCATAAACGGCTGTATCTTTTGATTGCGTTGGCTTAGAAGTTTGATTTTTTCACAGCTTCAAGGGACAGTAGACCTGAGTAATTGATATAAATTTCAGCTTCATACCTCCACGCGTTCCTGAGAAAAAGTGTCTTGACAGACGGACAACAAAGTGATCCTATAAGGGTTCCGTTTTTTTCCTTTTGAGGTACGGAACCCTAAAAATTGTGATTTCTACTTTTGCTAATAGAAGTTCTGTTTTTTTTATTATTATGTTCTCAGTTGAGAGAGTTCAGCAAATGCTTATCAATAAAGCCGAAAGGGCGTTGGCTGACCCAATCGCGGTATGAATAATTTTCCTATCCCAACCTTTATCCACTCTCTGTCCGTCACTTGGTTCGGAGATAAGTGCCTTCGATTTCAGTATTTATATCTAAAGCCATCATTTACTGCTTCCTTGGAAATCTGTCATTTGAAACCTACGAAGGGGGATACTGGTTTAAAAGACTTATCTCTTAGCTTGAAGGTCACAGACTACCTGATTTATTTTAATACTTACTGTTATAAACTAAATTTATTTAAATATTTGTTATTACCACTGTAAATTGTTTTTTAAATAGGTATTCCATATTTAATAGATTTTTTATAGGTAACGAATATCTAACGCCTAGAAAATCAGTAGATTCGGAAATTTTACAGATTAAATTCGTAGTGTGACTTTAAAGCAAGTAATTTACCTAATCACAAAATACTCAAGATTTTTTCACACAAATTGTCACAGCTATAAAACCAAAACATTCTCCAATGCCCCGAAGCGGTATACTAAAAAGGGGACTTGCCGAAATATAATGTTCGTTTTCAATAACTTAGCTAGAAAGTGCCTTTCTATAAAGATCGATGTGACAGTCCGGAAAACTGTTAAGTTGGCATCCCGCGGACCGCGCCTGGGGCACTATCGTGTGTTATCTAAATTCTTGTCACAACGACGTAGGGGACTAGACACAACAACGATATGGTACCGTGTATAGTAGGTATAGAGGTTTCATGTCACGAGCGCCTTCGAACTATGCTTCTATCGTTGTACAGCCGCCAGCAGATCAGACTATATTTTTTTGTTGAAATATAGCTCTTATTCCAATAGCATAAGATACTACAGTGTTTAGCTTGACGTGCAGTCGTCCGTACATTTGTCATTGTGTATGTAAGTTAGAAAACTCGCAGAAACAGACACAGACGGCCTCATCGCCAGCTTTACAGTTTTTTTTTAATTATGCAAAAAATAGTCAAGATTTGCCATATGGAAGAATAGGAATAAAATATTCGTCAGTTTGTCCAATAAAACGTGGTGAGTCAAATAACTAAACCTTTTTTGCTTTTAATAAAGATTTCATCACCAATAAAGATCTGCAATGACGATTGATGGCCTACCCAAACTTCCAACTAAAAAAAAGTTGTGGGGTCCTCTCACCTCTGGCATGACAAAAACCAGTGTGAAAAAGCCCTTACGTTCATTCCCTCTCACTTCTTAAAGGTGCAATAGATGGAATTAAACAAAAGAAGGCGTTACTGTGTCATGTCAATTCATCTTACAATCATGGACTTCCAATTCTGTATCTTAACAATGCTTTCAATTCAGCATTTTTAACCGTGACGTGCAGTTTCGTACACCTTTTCATTTGTAATCGGTAAGTTTACTAGCAGAATCAATCACAGAGGAAAAAGAATAAAAGATTACGATATTAAAATTGAGATGGACTATGTATATGAGACCCTGAAGTATACCATATACAACGACCACAGATTTTCCGCAATTTCTTCACGAAAACAACTACAAATAATGTATGTATGTTTATATTCGTTCATTCTCTAACTTCTTTTGTTCTCAAAATAATATCGTGCATACTTTACACAAGTGGTCCACACTAGTGTAAAGTTGCGTTACGACGGTCCGTTTTAAATGGCCGTCCCGCGGGGCAGTCTTTGTCCCGACCCAATTCGGACCCCTCTGGAACTAAACGTAATGAAATTATTATACTTTCCGACGACAATATGTTTTAATGGCCGAATATTTACGAAATGAAGCAGGAATTTGCTGGCCAAATGTAATACTCGGAGTAATATGAGTCCAGAATATCCCGATGAGATAGATTTTTGTTAAGTTTACACAAAACAGACATTTGGTTTATTTTTATCGGTTCAGCTTTAGTAAGTACCTTTATCTATAATAACGTGAGAAATTCAGCAATAAAAAAATAACAATGCTTCTAATTAATTCTAGTTTTGAGTATGTACTTGTATGACTTTGCAATACAATATTGTGTTTCCCAATCTAGCCTTCCTTGTCTTATTATTGCTTATACTAGTATGGCCTTGCCAGAGAAAGAGATGGCGATATTCAAAAATCTTGTAGAGAAGAGTACGGCCCCTGGTTGCTCTACCTTAGAATATGTACCTTAAAAATATGCATAAAGGTTTGACTGGCAGAGAATGCTTTTAGCAATAATTCCGCCACTGTACAACATTATTTGTGAAGTAAAGTCTTTAAATAATAAATTCAACAGGTATTTGACAGAATCGCGATCACCTAAAAAAAGCTTTATTTATTTATCCATCTCGAATTCTAGAAGGTCACCATTACAAGCCCTAACACGTTCAATGATATCATTAAAGGAGCAAAGTAATCGGCTTACCCACTTAAACTCGCTACTGTGTATATTTAAGAAGTTTTATATCACGCTGGAGGTTCTTTCGTCCACGCTTTAAGGCTATAAAAAGAAATTCTTCGGTACTTAAGGCATTTTATTGACCAAACTTTTGTTGGAACTTGAGGAATATTCGCAGCGCCCACGCCAAAATTAAACGTCGTCGCAGTTTTAGCCTTTTGAGAGTAGGCATGATAAATATTAATTAATAATAGGTAAGCAATCAGCAACATTTTCATGACTTTTATGTCACCTACGATTCCAATCTAAATCAATTATCTTGTGGTTGCCCATTCGTGTTTTTTTTATTTAGAGTAAATTTGGTAGACCATCGGCAAGACACTTTAGACAACTTGAACCTGCATTATTTTATATAGATTTAGGAAAAGAATTAAGTATAAAAAAATACAACTTTTCACCACTCAATCTTACCCTATTTTGTACTTTTTACGTCCCTAGCGCGAGTTATGTACGGCTTCCTACGGGATCCTCACATACGGCTGACGGCTCTATAAAGGTGCTACCTCCCGGATACTCATTATGGGCTACAATGTTACTACTTGTCTTCATGACTGATTGCAATAGTAAATTATTTTACTTAAACTAAGTAGCCCGGCGGAAAGACTTTTGACTTGGCATTCAAAGGCGGGAATCACCCGTTTCTTAAACTGCGGTGTGGATGGAAAGAAGAAACCACCACACTGTCTTCCCTAATTTGGAGTTTTTATTTTAAAAAAAACTTCACCGACAAGAGCGTAATAGCTCTCGAATTTGATGAATGAATGAATGAATAAATGAATGAATGATGGCTTTATTCGACACAAAATTCGACACAAAATAGACAAAAAACACAGAAACGAAAAAATACAATTAAAAAAATAAAATGAAATTTGTGTCGAAAAGGTCCCCCCCGCTCAGCAAAATGATGATGATTGATGATGATACCCGGCTATTATAAACTAACCCGATGTCCTTCGAATTTGAAATGAAATGAAATTTAAAATGAAATTTGGAATTTATTGCAAAACAAGTAAGAGGGAGAATGCTGGGACACTTGATACGACACGACAGTTTCATCAGAACGATAATAGAGGGAAGAATAAAAGGAAAAAGGAAGAGAGGAAGACCAAGAACAAGCTATATGCATCAAATAAAGCAAAAGTTGAATGTTGCGTCGTATCAAGAGGTCAAGAGAATGGCGGAAGAGCGTAAAAAATGGAAAAAAACTCCACCGACAAGTACAATTGGAGTCATTAATAACGGTACGACTGTATTTTCAAAGCTCTGGCGAAATGGCGACGTTAGAGCTCATACGCTCATACGAGACGCTTGCAAGTTTAGTTTATCTACTTTGCTTCAGACACTTTTACTTAAAATATTAACAACCTTTATTATGTAATTATGAACATTGTTAGTGGTTCTTGTTACGAAGTAAATAATATTACTTCAAACGCTGAAGTGAGTATTCTTCAGTTCATTCTTATTTCTCATCCACGTGTATTATTCAAATTATGTTTTGTAAAGACAACATAGTCGACGTCTAAGTACATTTTACTTGAATATGAAAATATTGAAGCATGACATAATAGAAAGGAATGAGCAGTGCTTTTCCTGTCCAATATAATCTTTGCATACAGGACTAGCTCTGAAAATCTCATTTTATATTATTGCACAGCATGGTATTTACTTAATTACATTCCCTTTGCAGAAGAGGTGAATAAAAACAAGAATGCCGTTCTATTATCAAGTACAGAGGATTTATTCACAACATAATATTTTCATAAATGCTGTTTAAATTTACGAGAAGGTATGTTTATTTAAACGTCCTGAGAATCTATGGTGCATTTATAAGATGCACACTCAATACAAATGTGACTTTATAATTATGTGCCTTTAAACAGTAGCCCGAACAGTTTTATACAGAAAATATGACAAGGATAGAAGCTAATTTGTCTGCTGTTACTTCAACTAGCGAACTGTATTAAATTTCCAAGCTTTATTTGTGCCCTTCAACAAACCACGGGGTCTCATTCGGAACATAGGTTTCATAGCTTGTAAATTTTCTCGATAGATGGCGCTACCCGTCTGGCCATCGGAGAAACGATTTATTAATTTGGATTAAAAACCTAAAATACATGAAGATAATATCCAAAAAATATGTAAATAAATATTTTTAGCCGTTTAAAACAGATAAAACTTAATACTACCCAATTATTTCTCAAAAAGTAAAAATGTTGTAAATATCATAAAAGCACAATTAAAAGCATGCTTAAACGACATAAGAGCCCTCTGTCGGTATATGATAGAACTTTGCGGCATATTTATGAGGTGGTAATAGATGGCGCATTTTCATAGAACGTTTTTGTTTGTCCATTGATTATAATGCAACTTTAAAAGCTAAGCAAGTACGAATTAGGTTATGCAATTTATTTTGATAGGTCACTGGGCGGTGGAGTAAACAAAATTATGTTGATAACCGCATCCGTGAGCGTTTAAACATTGGTAGGTTTCATAAAACAATAGGATATAGGTAAAATATTTGAATAGTTTTATAACATTCTGAGATTTTTCATCACATGAACATAAATAACCAACAAAAAGGCAATTCTAGCACTTAACGGTTTTCTCCGAAACTTTGTTGTCTGTAATTCCACAGATTTCATAAGTAATTGGCGTTGACTGTTTTTAAACGTTTGCAGTTTTCAAAATGTCAAAGGTTATTGCACAATGATAATTGATAATATTGATTGATAATAATATCTGTTTAATCGTCATCACCACGACGTTGGTTTTGTTGTCAATGATGAAGATTTAGGGTGACCATGACTAACAGTTTGGTAGGACAAATTGGATTTTATTTAAGAAATTAAGCATGATAACAATACTAGCAACAAAGACTAACTTGTTAAACATGTGCTTCTACACTAAGATGTCCCTTAGTGCTAACGATTTCATAAAGATATGTATAATCCGTTTTTTATTGCTTGTCAAATATTGTATACATTTTTTTTCTTTTAAAGAATATCAGTTAACGAAATCAGTAAAAAAAGTAACATTCATTAACTAATTGATTTAAAAAGATCTCAAGTGTTCAACGATAAATTACCTAATGCAGGTTGTGATTGTTGTGTTAAAAATAATGATTTCGTTAATAAGAAATTTCAAGATTGTTTACAATATTCGACAAGCAAAGAAAAACTGACGTTTTATCCAAACACTGACCGCGCCGTAAGTTGCTTAGCATCGGTATTAATACTGCCACCACTGCGCTACGATCGAGCACCTCTTCTTTCTATTTTCGTATCATAATATAATCAAAATAAAACATTTAAATCACTCAATGTTAAATATAAATGTTTTCAGATTGATAATAGCAATTACTCTGTCACACTTCCAAGCGTCATCCGGATACCAGATTCGATGAGCATTGAAACAGGTGCATAACCTAAAAAAAATGTTTCTACAGGGATTTTCTATATTTTTCGTTTGAGAATCTACATTTTTTGTAATTCACTGTAGCAAACGTCTTTCAAGTGACTATTATCACGCGGTCACACATATTGTATTTGCACTGCCTTTAATCACTTTTTCCAGACACGAATTCGCTACTTGACGCCATTTTGTTTTGCTCAGCCGTGGCACGTAAAAGAACTAAATTAAAAAAATCGGCATTATGCATACTGCGTTTCAATTGTACCTACATAAAAGTTGCGGCATTTCATAAAATTCCGCCACTTTTGATTAACATTTCTATTGCCGCTTATATTATTATGCCGTGGCATGTTGAAGAAATAAGTTCT
>OY757271.1:3853118-3953118 GCA_963584085.1 Pyrausta aurata | reverse complement strand
TCGGCCGAGATGGATATGCGGGCCGCACAAACATAAACAAACTATCGGGCGGCCGTGACAAAGAACATCCCATCAGAGAGCGGAGCCTGCAAATCAATACCGAACGGACGGCCGACTTAGCCCTTGTTTGAGGCCGTCGATAGTATCAGGTCTTGAGTGGCCGTCCGACCGCTCACAATGATTAAAGTCAAGGTATGAGTATGTGGAGTCCTTTGTGCATTCGCTGCATTGTCCCCGGCTGTAATCTGCTCCGGTGATCGTCAATGACTCTATTCACAGATGTCACTATTGCTTGCAATAATTACTCTACTAATTTGGAGTATAGTGGCATTGTGCGAGGCGTGTGGCGCGGCTAATGCGTGGGCATTCCGTGCATTGCACCGCACGGGCTTAATAAGCCCGGAGCTATGCTCGCTACAATCCTGTCAATATTTCAACTAGCAAATATGTTTGGCTCACTTTCCAGCCCAATGCACAATTTTTACAACATCGAACTCTAAAGTAAATCAACATTGCAGTTCCAATAATCCTCGGTTCTAGAGTAAACAGACCGGCTCGCCGTCAATCCTTTCGATTGCGAGGGAAAATATTAATTTTCACAGTTGTTTTCGCGGAACCAATCGTAATTTAAAATGCACTTGATCTCTGTGTAATGTAGGGCGGGTGGAATATTATAATTGTTATTGGTTCGTTCTGTGCGCATCTGTGTTTCTGGGAAGAGAAACAAAGAAATTAAATGAATATTTCATTGTAATTTATTATTTACCACCGTTCGTTGTTTACTTCCAGTAAATAGGTAGGCACTCATTATGTGTTGTGTGTAAGCTCTACTTAATAACTGCCTGTTAATAAGGTTTTGCTTTACTCATTGCTACCTGGAATTTTCAAAATTACCATAACTAATTTATATTTGTTCCAAATATAACAATAAATTTATATTGAATTATGTTCTTTGTCTGATTCGTTCATTTTTGTCCTACTTACCATTTATAGTAGAGAAAAAAGCGGCAATTGATGCAAAATATTTTTGTTCACGTGAAGAAAAAATACCATATCCAAAGGTCATTAAAATAGCCATTATGAAATTTGGTTAAGGTATTTTTCTTCAAAATACGCACAATCGTAATTATTCAACCGCTAGTAGCGAAGATTTAACCAATAGATGAGCTAAACTATTGATTACGCAACCAGGCCTTAGAGACTTTCGAGCCCAGTGTCCATCATGAACATTACAATTATCGAACATTTGTTTACCACAGCGTTTCAGTGGTTCATACTCGTAGAAATAGTATTGAGAGCGTGTCTGTTGTTCTTCATAATCGAAGTAAATCCCGCTATGTTAGACAAGTTAGCCGTGAAAGTTACTCAACCCTGTACACAAAGATTAATTCATTCACGATACCCAATTTAGGAGCAATCTGGCTGCAATCGACTCGGGCCGAAGCGAAATTCCTATAGAGCAGTTGGATCCGTGTTCTCGCGAAATTGATCCTTCGCCCAAACAATCTCTACTTTCACCTAATTCAGCAGTTTTTCTCCGCAACGAAAAAGGAAAGTATAAATTCGTGAAATTTTCGTTCATTTTCGAACGGCTTTGTTTGCTTACCGTCCGCCCTAAATTAAAACCGAACCATGGAAATTAGGGACCGAGGAATTATGTTCCAATATCGTGGAAGCCTGTATAACAAGTCTTATAGCGACTTACACAAGACATAAGTTGGCTTCACAAATGCTTTGGCTACCTTCTTTAAAATGTGATATTTTAGATTTTGTGCAAAATTCCTATGTTTTACATTTTTAGTTCCTAATTGTTTGAGCATCATTTCCAAGAAAGTTCTAAATTGAAATCGGACTAATAAAAAAAACACGTACAATATTGAATGTGATTTCCATAGCTGGGCACCGTTAATCAAATAGTTAACTTCGTTAATCGTTAATCCGCTACAAAAAAAGTTAGCTTCGTTAAACGTTAAAGCGTTACATTTCGGAAGAATTAACGCAAGTTAACGTTAATCGTTAATCCGTTAATATGTGTAAAATTTTTTTTTTTTTAATCGTTGCGTTAGTGAACTTATAAAACCTGTTGGTTTAGGTTCTGGAAGTAAACAGGTTAGGGACAAAACAAAATACTTGTGTAATTCAAATATGTAATTTGATCGTCGGGCATTTGGTGCATATTTTTCTTCATGCACATTGACATGTTGAAGCTCTCATCTGGGTGCCAATTCCGCTAACTGAGTTGTGCATCACTTGTACAACGAGAGTGCTTTGATACATCTCGCTATTATGACAGCGGCTGCTGTAGTGACTCTGTCGTGCTACAGTAGTGAGTGGTTTTCTGCTTAGTAATTTGACAGCTTTTTGACATTGATAATTCATCATCACCATCATCAGCCGAAGGACGTCCACTGCTGAACATAGGCCATCCCCATGGCTTTCAACAACGACCGGTTGTAAGCGGTCTGCATCCAGTGCGATCCTGCGATCTTTACAAGGTCGTCTGTACATCTTGTCGGTGGACGTCCTATGCTGCGCCTTTGGTCGAAGGGCCTCCATCTGGGACTTTTCTGCCCTAACGGCCATTAGTTCTACGCGCTATGTGCCCTGCCCTATGCCACTTGAGCTTACTGATTCGCAGGGCTATGTCCGTTACCTTAGTTCTTCTACGTATCTCCTCGTTTCTGATTCGATCTCGTAGAGAAACACCGAGCATAGCCCTCTCCATCGCTCGTTGTGTGATTTTGAGCTTCTTTATGAGGCCCATAGTTAGAGACCACGTTTCGGATCCGTATGTCATCACTGGTAACACACACTGGTTGAAGACTTTTGTCTTCAGACACTGAGGTAATTGAGACGAGAAGACGCTCTTGCGCAGTTTCCCGAACGCTGCCCAGCCGAGTTGGATTCTTCGATTGACCTCTTTCTTAAAGTTGGACCTCTACCTAATTGGATTACTTGTCCCAGGTAACTAACTAACTACCTCCCAGGTTCTTCGAGAATTGAGTTCCCAACAGATACTGGAGTGGATACAACACGGGAGTTCGTCATAATTTTCGTCTTTTCCATATTCATTTGGAGACCCACTTGTTGGGATACTCTCAAGGTCTTCGAGCATAGTGACTATAATATATTATCATCGGCAAACCGGAGGTATCACACACCTCCGGTTTGTCGATTATTCGCCATTGACGTTGATGCCGAATCCTTCCCATTCCAGGAGCTTGAAGGCGTCTTCCAGTGCCGCTGTAAACTGTTTCGGAGATATGACGTCTCCTTGTCTACACTTCTTCGCAGTGGAATGGCCCTCGTATTCTGTACTCGGACCGACATGGTGGCGTTCATTGTCATACAGACACTTTAACACCTCTATATATCTATAGTCTATGTGGCACCGCTGAAGAGACCGAAGCACCGCCCAAGTTTCGATCGAATTAAAGGCCTTCTCATAGTCCACGAACGCTAAGCATAGAGGCATATTATACTCTATATGATGTGGATGTGGTGGTACTATAGCCTTTTCGGAATCCGGCTTGTTCGAGAGGCTGGAAGTCATCAAACCTACGTGCGAGATGATTCATCCCTTGAGAATAGCTTGTAGAGATGGCTCAGGAGTGAGATGGGTCTATAGTTCTTCAATAAGGTTTTGTCTCCTTTTTTGAAGAATGCCTTGATGCCTCAGTTATGATGCCCTCTAGCAGCACGGAATTAAACAGCTTCTGAAGGACTTTGAGTACCGGTGACAAATACTTCTTAATAATTTCAAAATACTGTATTAAAATTTATGGGTAAATTTTCGAACCGTCCTTTTTTTCGTCATTACGGTGGCAAATTTTATTTTTCACTGTTCATCGAAACTAAATGCGTAAGAATATAGATTTAGATGCTATTAATCTAATAATTTATAAGGCTCTCTTTAAACCTAATTACTTTCGGAGATATAAATAAATTTTGAATTCGCGCCACCTAAATGATGATAAGAGCCACCGAAATTACCCTATCAATTAAACAACTAAGCAAAATTTTAGAAATATTCAAATAAAAATACGTTAGTGTATTTTAATATTTTTTTTATATTAATCAACGTTTAAATTAGGAACTTTTTCGAAACAGTAACATATTTTTTTTATTACAAGTACTATAATTCTGAAAGTTTGAGCTAGGCTTCTTCTTCTTCCTAGCAACTGTCCCGTCTGGTGACGGGGTCTACTTTCCAACTATTCTTCCTCCACTTTGCCCTATCCTGGACGTTGTTCTCGGTTTAGTCACAGCTTTCTAGGTCTTTCTTAATGACACTCAATCATCGCAGTTTAGGATTTCCTCTTCACCTTTGACCCGGTAGGTTTTGGTTAAGTGCTACATTGCCGATATAGTTAGAAGGTCTCCTTTTCACGTGTCCAAACCATCGCAGCCGGTTTTCTTGTAGTTTATCGGCGACGTCGCGCACGCCGAGGCTACCACGCACGTACTCGTTGCGGATCTTGTCAAGTCTCGTCACTCCGCACATCCATCGCAGCATCTTCATCTCAACAACTTGGATGATCTGCACGTGTTTCTTTGTGACCGCCTAGGTTTCGCTACCATATGTAAGCACTGGTCTTATGACTGACTTGTACACCAGTCCTTTTTACTTTATGGGCATTCTACTGCCACATGTTACGCCCGTAACTTCGCGCCACTTGAGCCAGGCGGCTGCTATGCGATGCTGTAGGTTATTCTCCAGATTACCAGAATCGTTCATCGCGCTGCCGAGGTACTTGTACTCCTGACACTGTTGAATCACCTGTCCATCTATTACTATCAGAACAGGGTCAACAGGGTGAACAGGGAAAGTTTGAGCTAGGCTTCATGTTTTTAAATTATAGTTAATGATAATTGAGCATCTACTTGTAATAATAATTGATCATCTATCATCATTACGTGTTTAAAATAAATATTGTATTGATTGTAAGGGTATTTATCGTTACGGTGGCTTATTGGTCATTCCGGTGGCCCAATACACCACCGCAATTACGCCACCGTAATGATGACAAAATGTTTTTTTCATGATCATTACTCAACTAAATAATTCATTGCGTAGATATTAACAAGTCGTTATGTCGAGCCAATAATCTACAACATACAAACTAAGGGTTACAATACAACACTCTGTTTGTTGTCAAAAACATGCCACCGAAGTTATCACACACGGTGACCAAAACACATTTCTCAAAAAACGTACCTCGGAAACTAGTTGAAACTTGCGTATTCGCCGTCCTTTCCACACGCAAGTTACGGCACGACTAACGCCCAGGATGGTCCGAAACAAAAATGGGTCGTATCATTGCTTGGCAAATAGAAAACAATTAGTCAACTGCAAGCATTGCAAGATCAGTTTTTCGCGGGACACAGACATTTGGGCGTCTCAGTATTTTAATATAATAGTTAGTGAAGTTTTTATGCGTTTAGTTATGAAATGGAATAAACATCTTTCAAATAAGATAGTTTGATGAAAGATACGTCAAAATTTCGAGTAATTGTGAGTGGTTTTCTGCGCGTAATTTGAAATGGGACAAGCCTCCCAGGGGTAGGCCGCTCATACAAGTCGGATGTTATCTGTACTTAATATTATAAAGCTGAAGAGTTTGTTTGTTTGTTTGTTTGTTTGTTTGTTTGAACGCGCTAATCTCCAAAACTACTGGTTCGAATTGAATAATTCTTTTTGTGTTGGATAGTCCAGTTATCGAGGAAGGCTATAGGCTATATAACATCACGCTACGACAAATAGGAGCAAAGATATAGTGGTAAATGTGTAAAAAACGGGAGAAAGAAGTCACTATTCCACGCGGACGAAGTCGCGGGCAAAAGCTAGTTTCTTGTAAGTTTTGTGTTAATTCTTATCTATTTTATTATGCACGTTTAAGTTACGAGTTATATTTATAAGACAGCGTGTTTTGAGTCTGTTTTGAATGATCGTTTTTTTATTAAGGTCACCGGACGCCCAAAAAAGTACGCTTGAAAATTTACCCTTATAAAAATTACAAACTAAAAGCAATCCTCGTTTTGATGTTAAAATGTTTTCACCCGTGGTAAACAGCCGTTCAATTGCAGTACTTGAGGGTATAGCAGTATTGTATTTATTGAATAGATTTATGAATATCTGTTTCCCTAGGAATGCAGTATCGTTGAACGAGTCTTTTGATTTCATGTCCAGCCACATTTGAACGAGACTATGCGCTTTACTTGTTAGAGAGTTGGAGCTTTTTGGTTTATGAATAGACTGTGAGACAGAATTATCAAAAAACTTACTTGTCAGCACCTGTTTTTCACGCTGCGCCGCGGTGCCGTGCGGTAAACAGTAGGCATTGGATTAACGATTAACGGACTTAGCTCCATATTAACGGAAGTTAACGTGTCCGTTAACATTTTTTAAAGTTAACTTAAAAGTTAATCCGTTAATCAAAATGTTAACTTCGTTAATTAACGATTAACGGATTAACGAGTTAATGCCCAGCTATGGATTTCCTCGTATTTGTTAATTATTCACACCTTGTGATTATTAAAAAGTCTGAAAACAGAAAAAAAGCATTCATTTTTCTTTACGCCCACATAATTCTATGAAAAAGCAATTGCAGAGTACTGATAAAGGCGACGCGATGTTTTCTTTTTGGTAAATCTGGAGCGGTGCACAGCTCGAAGCATTGAATCGCCCATGAATAACGATCAACTCTTCAAATTGTCAAAGCTAGATAACAAAACATTGAAATTTCAAGGAGATAGTACTTGCATTTGTTGTTTAACATTCACTGCACATTTTTAAGTCCCTGATTCTTAGACTGTGGTAAAAACCAAAAATATATTATCAAGATAGTTCTGTTTGTTGCAATACTGCAATCATTAAACTTATAAGTACTACAATCAGGCAAGAAGGTTCACACTATAGAGGCAATTTACTACTGCGACTCGAGGTTTGAAATTCCTAAAAGAATTTGAAAGAATAACTTTATCAACCAACTTCACGTTTCAATTCTACAAATTTACCAAGACACTGTTATGTACACTTACTTACAAGATAATATAGCACAAACCTCTGCCTGCTTGAACTTGGACTCTATTCTGATGGTTGGCCAAATGATATTTTGTCAAGATGAATCGTTGAAACGCGCGTTAGAAGCGATGCGTATCGATGCCAAAATCTGTTCATTGCGTGAGTCACGATGCGCATCGCGTTTCCAAAACGCGCGTTAGTATCGATGCATAAAAGCGCAGTGTGTAAAGGGTCTTAATGTATGTTGAAGTACCTACATAGATTCGTTTGGTAAGCTGGCTACCACAAAACAAGGGATCACATTCTGACTGCATTCCATTTTTAAACCCCAACACCAACAACAACCGTTTCTTCCGCAGACTGCACGTCATCGTCGTCAAGCGGGTTGCTGACCGGCATCACGAGGGTGTCCGTCGCGGTGGCGGGGCTAGAGGCGCGCGCGCCGATCTCCGCCAAGAAGGTGCGGCCCAAGCCCGCGTCGCCCAACCGACAGGGCCCGCAGCAGTGCCAAGTAAGTACCTTTTTTAGGGATATTAGTACCTTATCTAGGGTTTAAGTACCTTTACTATGGATCTGAGTACCTTACCTTGGGTATCACATCCAAGATTCAGAACATTGTAATATGAAAATGTATTTTATATGAACAAATAGGTTTTCAGATCAGCCGTGTTAAACTTTATTTGACGAATACGTTTTATCTGACTATTGATATATCAGCCCTTACTTTAATCATCTATCCATGCCTTGAATGTGTGTCCTCAAACATAGCTAAAACCACATAGCTACGTCTAGTCCCATGAGATATCATCAACCAAGAATCCTCATTACCTTCCTAATGAGCCCTTTAAACAGGCGCACCTTACCCAATTCATCCAAAAATCAAATCCCATAAATATAATCCGACCTCAGCCCTCTCGAGGGGGGTTCATCGACACCCCATGGCGCATCCCCCTGCCCCCTTTGTTGACGTTCAGCTGACCTACAAACACGGATCTGATCTCGGGTACTTCCACATTAATTAACACCCTACCTATGACATATAATTCTGTGTTTGTAGGCAAGTAGTTTTGAATTGAAGGGTCACGATTGCGTGGTTGTAGCGATTTAATAGCGCACAATACATTTATGATGTACCAAAGGACAATAAGATTGAATACTACATTTTAAGCGAGCAAATTTCGTTTAGCATCTATGAACGATGAACAATGAGTTTCTATCTAATGAGTTTGTTATTTAAGAAATAAAATAGTTACTGAGATAATTGAGAGACATTACAATCTGAGGTTGTTTAATTTTTTTCCCACTGTTTGATTCATTACATTACGACCCCGGTCCCGTATTAGCAAGAGAACGAGGGAATGAAGTAGAAATAAAAAATGTTTTCGCTTTATTAGAAAAGATACGGCTACCTACTTAGCACGTTTTATTGAGGTATACATGTCTATTGAATGATTCAAATATCTTGTGATGTGGCACACGCATAAGTGATCATTGTGAATGCGGTTCAATACCAGCGCTCGAATCACACAACAGCTTCATTTCGAGCGGCAACGGCGAAACAGAATTTAAAAACAATTGGCAGCTTTCGCCCCGCTGCAAAGCGCTTCACGCTTCGCCAATTTTTTTATGAAAGGTACACACCGCGCATACTTTCCCGTCGATTGCTCCCCAACACAAAAAGAAAAAAGATTACTTCGAATTCGCCATCCAATTTATTTTGCTAGTACCTCCGCTCGTCGCGTGACCCGATGGAAAAAAGATCGGAAATGATACACTCAAAGCCTTTTAGTGTTTGTATTACCTTTCTCCATAGTTTTTACGACTCCCAGTATCCCTATCATCGGGTATAGTTTTATTGCTCGAATGTGTAATACAAGGTATTATTGCAATGTTCTCGGGAAACATCGGAAAGATACGATATAGACTACAAGGTTTTATTCCGAGAACAGTAATAAAGTTGAAGTATTTTGTAGGTATTTATTTTTTCGATAAATGGTAAATTTAAATTACGACTGGAAAATAATATGGTCGATCATTATGCACAAATATGGATTGCAATTAAGCATAATAATGGAAACAGCAGTCTGGCTCATATTCTGGAAATGTTTAATACGTCGGTAATCACTGTTAAAATAACGTTAACTTTCCGCAAGTCTTTTTGTATTATTATAAAATGTTTTACATCGAATGATTCAACCAAATTTAATAAAATTAAGTACCAGTTTTTCCCGATTACATATTTTATGTTTTGGTTTTCCCTTGTGTCGGATACTGTAAACTCATAGCATAGCTGTCTTGGTATTTGTGCTAAACGATTGCTTAGCATTACGTTTCGCAGCATCGTGTATATGCCAAATTAAAATTAAGTTCAATTTTAAAAGTGTACCTACCAATAACCTTCAGCAAATGAAAAAAAACACGGTACCTACGATTTTCATACTAACGTTTCATACAACATTGACAGTGACTGCGTTCTTCAAATCAAAGCTATTTCACCAAACTGACCTAACCTTCCCCTTGCAGTGGAGGCCTTAGGATAGTTTTTGATTGGTTCGTAATTGGACGATGTAGGTGGCGATTAAGTGTTTGCCAAACAGCCGCCTGCGCAAACATTTGCCGTTAGAACGACCGCTGAACACGGTGTGCATCATTATCGCAGGACCTGATGGCCTACTACGAAAAACGAAATCCGTCAAAACGATAATCGTTTTGCGGATCCGAAGCATTTTGTAGTGAGGATCCGAAAACGATAATCGTATTGACGGATTTCGTTTTTCATAGTAGACCTCCTGATCTGCAAATTGGAATGAATGTGATGGAGAAGAACGGGAAGGTAATTTATTGACTGATAGTTTTTTAGGCTTATAGCAAGAAAGCATTGAAGGTTCTAAACTGCCTAATTCGTCGTCTATAGGGATTAGTAAAGGCAGTCTATGTGTATAAAATTGTATTTCAACTAGGTTACGAAACGACACCTATTTTACCTGTCCATTTATACAGGATGTGGCCTGTAATAGGAGCAAAAAATTAAAATATAAGGCCTTTAGGTAACCAGTAATCAGTCCTATATTTATTTATTACAGGTACACTTACAGATTACAGTCAGACATGCATAGCTTACATTGATAATACAAGACTACACGGCAACCTAAGATTAGTGTACACAACACGATTTATAAACAAACAGACACATTTGGGGAAGTTTAACATACAAGGTAAAGACACAAAAACATACTTATTACTGTGTGAGGCAGAAGATGCCTCGGCCCCCAGAATTAGTGAGACTTCTTTCTAAAATGTGGATTTAATTATGGATTTAATATATTATAATGAAAAATAAATTATTGATATTTTCTAAAAAAAATAAATCGAACCATCAATGTATTGCAAGCAAATGTGTCCAGACATAGAACTTGACATTTGTCATTTACTACAACGACTTAGCGATTTTGATAAACATTGACTAGGGATTATAACTTTGTATTATTATATCTCTGAGTTAAAGCAATTTAGAGCACTATGACCAGGTCAGGGTAACTACGTATACTCTGTGGAATCATTGATTAAAATCTTTGCTCCTATTACAGGCCACACGCTGTATATGATGGACGCGTTTGTTTTGTGCTAGTGAGATCAAAATGTTTGATACCATGAAAGAGAAAATAGATGAAAGATAGTATTTGATTTTTTGTGCGAGAAGACAAATAGCCAGATCCGGTACGGTCCACCGGCCGCCATGAACCGGAAACGAGCCGGCACCGGACCTAGGGCTGCCAACCTCTGGTTAACTATTAAACAAAGTATATGTTTAGTTAGAGATACGACTATACCTTACTTTTCATAATTCCTTCATATTTTTCAGCGACTAGAGGACGTCCTATTCGTATAGGGATCGATTGTAAGATTAGATTAAAAGTGTTATAAGGGCAATCGCACGGCCCAGGGTTAAGATAACTTTGTAATAAATCATTATTCCGTTGCTGTCACTTTCTTTATTTCTTATGTTTAAAGAGATACAGATTAAACTCGGGATTGCGCACGTGAGCCAATTAAGCATATTATAATCAGTATTTTTTGGCAACCCTAATAGTTCCCCATGTGAGCTCCCGGCGCGAACACGGAAGTTAAACACTAGCTTGAAATCACAGAACATTTTGCTCCCTCCATTCTGAAATGTATGGATTATGTACACGTAATGATAATAATTTTATGTACATTTATTACACCATAGTAAATTTTACTGTGAACTGACTCTCGGCTAAAAGCCTCATATTAGGGTTGATAGTATTTCCAATTACTTGTTTATACAGCGTTTACGGCAGTGCTCCTTTATTCTTTTATATAGAACAATGAAACAATGGATATGGGACGAAACAACGCTCGTGATATGAATAAAATTATTGAGCACATTTATAACATTGCTACGATCGTATAGTAATTATAAGTAGCTAAAGCACTAAGGTTATAGCGATCAGTAACACATGAAGTTGGTATCACAACGTGGTAGCAGACTTAAATATATAGAAAATATGTATACTAACTATTTTATACTGTACTTTGTCGGGGTTCCAAACCTGGTATCCGTTGAGCAAGCTACTTGACATCGGAGATAACGATATTTTTTTAATACAACTATTCTATTGACATTAGCCTAGAAATCATCAGATTTAAAGAACAAATCAGGGAAGATTATGTTATGTGACGTATTTTAGATGACTATGACCACATAGTGGGGCGTCTGGCACAGAATAAATAATAGCTTCTAAGTAAGTAGTAGGTATTTACTCACCAGAAGCTATAGCTTTTATATAAGCTATTAATATAGCCAACCCTATGCAAGTCCATACCAATTAAAGCTTATTGATGTCTCCCGCACATCTTCGACCCTCGTCTCAACCCGTCCGCTGCTAATAATTAATCAACCAATTAACGAGATCCACGCGTTTTCGTTATTTCCACGATTCGATAAGGATGTGCTTGTAGACGAAACGATACTGGAAGTTCAAGTATAGGTAGAGATTAAAATACATTATTTACATCAAAAAATTAACTTCAATATACAATGTGCGAAACGCAATACTTGGTTGGTATTACTTAAAGGTCGCAAATAAACATACACTTCCGAATACAAAATATGCACGGAAATTCTATTTTTGCAGTGAAATGTTTGCAGCTCTATGAAAATAGCAAATTATTTAAAGCGCATAAATCAGATAGCTCAGTATAGAGGTTTTCTACTAACGTTTTATTCTTTTTATTCATGCCAAACCACAAACAATATTTTAGAAAGACACAATGCCCATTCCGTCAGTCGGTATTTCATCGTGAAATCGATTGGAAGTAAAATAGCTAGTGCAAAAGTAAACGGGACTTCCTTTCGTAGTCACTAGTCGGCAGTAAAAACTACTTGATTAATTACCCACAAATGATCGATGTCAAAGCAAAGACAGAGAGCGACGCTTTTCCTTTTCCGTTACCAAATCGTTATTGACAACGTGCCAGAGGGCAGTATTGGAGTCACAGTTTTAGGATAATTGATTGAAAGATATTTAAGGTATTTTGAACGTTTTAAAAAACTCTGCAGCACAGTAGACCAATAGGGAACACCATAAAATTTTATATTAAAATTTTCAAAATTTTAAGTCATTGGCCTTAGAAAGACTGTTTATTATCATCTCATCAGCCAATTTAAATATTGAATGAAGAATTAAAAAAATACGTGATTTTGAAAATATTTGTGCCGTAAGAAAAGTAAAAGTGAAAAGTGAGGTTAGATAATCCATGCTTTCTATGAAAGTGAACATGTGTGATAACTAACCACGCTATAGATTTTTGTCTTATCATAAAATCAAACGATGTAAATAAATATTATTTTTTTAATCAAATTTATTTATTCTGACTTCAACTCCTTCCTTTAACCCGCGTTGCGTTGCGAATGACTACGCTGTACGCTCATCAAAATTAATTAGACCCCAGCTAACCCGTTACGTCAATCTTGAAATTTCACCAAACAGTCCTCATCGGAACAAATTATGACAGATTCTTATTTCATTTAACGATCCGTGAGTCGGCGCTGGCACGCGGCGAGAATTCCTAATGCTGTTAGCTTGTTACAACTTTATTGTTTACGATGGATCCCAGACTGTAGCTGCTTTAGGGTTACCATTTAGAGCAGTATAATTACTAAACAGTGTTTAATCAAGATGAAATAGGTGGACGCTAAAGCTAACACGCAGTGCATGCAAGCAGCAAGTCTTTTCAATGACTGGAAAAACCATTTGTAAAAAGAAACTTTATGTCGATGTAGGTACAAAATATTTCAACAGTTCGTTGCTAATGTTCTACATTAACATTTTACACAGAATGTTTGACTTAAAATGCTTTAGGGTTACCATTTAAAGCAGTATAATTACTAAACAGTGTTTAAGCAAGATGAAGTTAGGTGGACGCTAAAGCTAACACGCAGCGCATGCAAGCAGCATGTCTTTTCCATGACTGGAAAAACCATTTGTAAAAAGAAACTTCATGTCGATTTTGGTACAAAATATTTCAACAGTTCGTTGCTAATGTTCTACATTAACATTTTACACAGAATGTTTGACTTAAAATGTAGTTCTGCGTTGTCACCCCTAGAACAAGTTCGCGACCGCCGCAATAATTTCTGAAGAGTCTTATTCATGTCTCGATGTAACTTCGGGAACATTTTACATAAATTATACTCAAAGTACACTCCTCAAATGTTTGAAAGACGAAATTGATAAACGCGTTCATATCAATTTACACAGTAATTTATTTGTTTCCCTGTTGAAGTCATTTTGTAATCGGAAATTAAATAATAATATTTTGGTGTTCCGTTTTACTGTACATCCGTACAATAAGTACAATTTTAAAGGTGATTGAATTGTTTTGAGCCTACTTTTACTTGTCAATACATCGCTGTATTTACAATATCTTTCTTAAACAATATGTAAATATTGCTTCCATCCAACGTTCAGTGTGCAACTTACAATGACAAGAATATTTTCCAGTTTTTATCGAAATGATGGTTTTAAGTCTGTCTGGGTGATAATCAAGATATTACCGAAAAACTATGCTACTCAGTACGTTTGCTTGTTTTGTTTGAAAACTACTTAAATTTTTGATAATAAAAGTCCATAAAACAAATAGAGTACCTACCTAGCGCAGATGTAACACAAAACGATGAATTCCATCAAATCTATTAGGCGAGTAAATAAATGTTTTTTAATCTTCCAAAAGAACTTTTAGAAACTTTGTGGCACAAGCGCAAAATATTAATCGTTGTGGTTGTTATGTAAATTTTGCTGCATGTTTCATGAAACAAAGCGCTGCTTACTTAAGGTTTACAGAGCACACAAGAGCCATAGTTTTACCAAAACGAATTTTTTTGAATTTTTTTTCTTGCAGTCTTGAAGAAAAGCATCAAAAAATTTCATCGGTAAAAATTATATTTTTAACACTTCAATCAAACACTAAACTTAAATGTCCCTCCATCGTACCAATTTCGGCATGCATTATCGATGGCTACTAAAATGCGACCAATAGTTCGGGCTTGTTCGTTGGGACCGACCCCACAGCCAACAACTTTGGGACATAGTACCCTAACTAACCCAACGTACGAGTAAGCCTCACATAATGGACTTTAAAACTGCCTGGCTGAAAATATGGGTCATAGGTAATGTGTTTGCCTGTCAGGATGGGTACTTTGTAGAGTATTGGGTTCTAGTCAGACCTTGTACTAGCAATATTGGCAAATGATAGTTGTCCTCTACTAATTTGGAAAGTATTTTAAACACTGTTTAATTCCTCTTTAACTGCCTCGGTGGCGCAGCGGTTAGAGGGTCGCATTTTAAAGCGACGGCTGCGCCAGAGGTCCTGGGTTCATTTCCCGAGTCGGCCCAAAAATATGTACCTGGGTTTTCTGTTTAGAAATTCTCAGGGAAGCTCGAAGTTTGGAAGTTGGCGGTGTGTCACCCCCGGGCCTCGGAAAGCACGTAAAGCCGTTGGTGCTGCGCCTGATCTTTCTCCGGTCGTGTCAGATTGCTGTTCCATCGGGCTTTGAGAGTAAAAGGAATAGAGAGTGCATCTGTGCATCTTGCGCACACACTTGTGCACTATAATATGTCCCGCGCAGTCGTTTAGTCGTTGTGACTGGCTACCAAAGTCGAAATCGGCTAGGGGACTACTACTGTATAATTCCTCTTTGAATTTTTATAATATCGAGCTTATTTTAAGCGTTCATATTCACAAATTAGTAATTAACCAATTCTCTAGTATCTAGGTTAAGTGGTACTTGTTAAGATTGTATACAGGGTTATAATTATAGCCGTTATATTAGTTTTTTTTTTATCTTTAAGTACATTGAACTCCGATGAAGACATACTGCTATTAAATGCAGCAATACCTACATCAGACATCAAACCACAATATAGACATTTGTTCAAGACAGCCTAATCCTCACAACAAGAAGTAGACGAAGATACGTGTGGCATATGTAACTCACCTTCGAACGCTATCGCTGCCGGCAGCCGCGGTGCGGGGCTTAAGCCTGCCCCAGCTGAATGCCTTGGGGCACTGCGATAGACTAGTGATATGACAAAAGTAAATATGAGTAATACTTGTGTCATATAAGTACTGTTTTTAAGTCCATATACCTCCGTATTGACCACAAGAAGAATTTCTATAATTATTTCCCCTCTTAAATTCTTAAAACATTTTATCCTCATTGAAGATGAATGAAGTGTGTTATTGATGTGGCCTCAAGTTACTCGGTTAAACTACATTAATGTAATTTTACCGTGCGGAAAAATGTACGGAAACTTTATGATATCTAAATAACTTCACTGGCGTAATACTGGATTTGTATATCAGGCTTGACCGTCTTTATATCCGTATCAGATTTTAATCTGCTATTGTTTTCAACAATATCTATAGCAGTAGCAGCTAAATCAAATGTCAAAGCGACTTATTTTTCTCGCTACTGTCAGCCCGTTCGGCAATGAAGCCTGCAACAAAGCCAGGCTGGCCGGCTGCCAGTGATAAGCCGGGCTGCAGCGTGTCATGTGTTATTAAGCCGCCCTCGATTGCCCTTAGTACGGCCCAATTGACACAGCTAGAAATATTAATAAAGGCCGTGAAAAAATATTTGGGGCATAAAGCGATCGGTTTAACTGGGTCGTGATGGTGGCTTGCGAAATCAAAAAAATATATATTACCAATTATAGCATAACCATACCAAAGCATTTAATTTAATTAACCTTTGAATGATTATGATCATACTATTTTGATGTTTTTGGCATTTTAAACTACTATCGGATACCTACATATTTTAATGATTCGATTATAAAACAATATGTCCACTTTATATAAACTCGTTCGAAGTTGATACAATTGCCCATAAGATGAATTGAATTAAAGAAGTCTCTTGTAGTGGATACAATATGCAAAAAGTACCTATACTAAACAAACTTTTCAAGTTAATATTCACAGAATACGAGCAGTGTGCGATCCATCAAATTACAATAAAGTTGTAAATATGGTAGTAAAATAATATTAATATTTAATAAGCGTTTATTCGTCGGCTTTGGAGTTAAGCCTTGGTTACAGGGAGGCATTTGGGCGGTTGCCAGTGGCAATATGACCCTATGTGGGGCACTTTTTATCTCGAGCGCGAAAGCTCGAAGATTGTAAAAGTGGGCCAACTTGCAAAATTAGGTACGAGATTAGATTAAGATTCCGTGTTTGTTTTTAAAATAAAAGTCATGCAAGGGACTAGAACCACCGTTTAAGGAGGTTTTATTTATTTATAAGGCAAATTATAAAGTAAAAAGAGCTACAGTCATGTCATGGCATTCTCTATCAACAAATCCAAACACATAGCAAGTGTTTGATGTTATTCTATTAAAAAATAATGGTTTTGCAACTTTAGTTCTAAAAACCTCGCGAGCTCCTTTATTTTAAAGTCGGTTAAAAACCGAGTTGTTGTGGTATGTAGCGTGTGAAATAATACGAGAACGTCTAAAACATCGTCAATTTACATTTGTGTTTGATAGAACTCCTTACTGCTAACGATATGTATTTATTACATGTGATTGCTCCACCACGCTTCGCACCTTATTATATGCTTATAAAAATTCTACCATCATCTGAAAATAAATGCTTTCATGCTCATTTTATACAGATCAATTATTACCATAGATACGTTCAACCAATACAGAATATCCAATATTCATCAAACGATCGACTGCCCCATTAATCAAGTTGTTAAGCGCTGGCCAGTTTTAAAAGCATAAAGTCGGAAAATGCTATCCATATATTTAGCGGTTCGATAACTAAAGCCACGTTTAGATAGATTTTAGAGATGTGTTTGCACTGAGCGTTTTTTGATACGTCTCTGTTAGCATAAATCATCGTGCCTGATAAGTCTTTATAATCATACTCTCCATAATACATCTACAATATGCACGAGAATTTAAAAGCCAGGGCATTAACGTCACTTTAACTGCATTGTTAAATCGTCATTCGTTTGAATTGTCCCACACTGCGGTAACTCGGCGCCTCCATAAAAGAGGCCTTAGGTGCTGCTGGCTGCAAGCCAACCAGGTAATCCCACCACGGTGTGGTCATGTCCCGAGTAGCCGGAATTTAGTGCAGCCACCTCGCTGCGGGACGGGAGGCCGAGTTATGAACGCAGTTTATTTCGGAAATGTCCAATTTTGTCGACTGTAAGTAGCACCATCTAAGGTTGTAAGCTATTTTTCACACACACCTGTTTACATTTCATTGTTATAATTAATAAAATAAAATAACTTTTATTTCAGGTACTTATTGCCCCATATCGAATACAATTTTAACATTATTGTCAAAATATTGAAATATTAAATTAAATTAAATTAAATTAAATTATAAATTATATCAGTTACTGACATACCATGTTCGACGTGTGTCGATAAAGCCACTAAAATATATCGTGCGAACTAATCCCTACACGTCCATATATCACCGGCTATCGTGCACCTTGACAGAGACAAAATCACTTGTTAACGTAACCACGAATTGCGACAACCATGATTGATGATGGCTACGCGGAATTCGCTCTCGAAATCCCAACCGGCGGCATAGAGAGCAAACTTTCTCACTTGAGTGGAGTTATATTGTTGGCTCAACACGAATCCAGTTTATCCCGCAAGATGAGCTGGGCACACGCACTTGGCCCGTGGGCCGTAGTCCGCGGGTCTAGGTAATCCCAGCCCTCCCCAGGGAAAACACTGTTTTCTTAAAAAGGTAAACTTGATCCAATCCACAAGGTGTCGGATTTTCTTGACAAATTCACATTATTTTTCTGCGATTGTCCGCGCGCCCGTAAAAGAAAAAGGTCAGTTTTATTGCCCGACGTCGGGAACGTGCGACGGTTAGTTAAACAAGGAAAATTGACGTTTCGTAATAAAAATTATGCCCTCGTATTGCTCCTTAGTAAAAGGGCCTTAATAAAATTTTGCCCGTGCAAAAAATAAAAGAGTATTCTTTTAACAAAGGCATTCTTCTCGTGCTACGGAAGATAAAACACGATTCTAAATCAAGTTCTATTATGCATTTAATAAGTGATATTGTGTTAAAAAAATAGGTGATAAATGAAAAGGTCGTTTCTTTTCATGTATTGATTCAATATTAAATGCTGGTTGTTTTCTTTTAAAAAGATTGTACTTGTTAAGAGTATTTTAACGTTGATAAAATCTGAATCGATCAGTTATTATTAATATATAACATAACGCGACGACGCATTTGGTGTATTGGTTAGCACTCCTGAGTATTATGCCGGCCGTCGCGGGTTCGAATCCCGCAAGGGGCAAATATTTGTGTGATGAGCACGAACATTTGTACTTAAGTCATGAATGTTATATGTATTTAAGTATTTATGGGAGACGCCCCCGTCATAATCGTTGTCTGGTACTTCGTAACACAAGGAAGCAAACTCCTTACCACGTAACCAGACAATTGGTGTGTTGTCATATTATCATGTATATTTATTATTTATTGTTGTATTTTATCTTTGCTCACCTTGAATTGAAGCTTTGGTGGTATTCCTAATTTGAATTTCCAATCGAACACGGGAATTGGAACAATAACAATTGTAAATAATGAACTCCTTTCTATTTCCACCAAGATAAATATCTGGAAGGGAAGACAAAAGCTTGAACAACATTGACAAATGGCGTCGCCGGTTCTTAGGGAACGATAACAAAACCGCCCTGAACAAGAACTGTTTAAAAAATGAGGACTGGAGTATGATTATGAATTTAATGTATGAATTGAAGAAACATCAACTTCGTTATAACGATAGAATGATAGTTATGTTATGTAGGTAAAGTTTAAATAAGAAGAACCGGCAAATACCGTCTGAGAGTGGTTGTCAGCTTCTACCTAGAAAAGTAAATAAAATACTGTTTGTGTGTGACAAGAGCACATCATGGTAAGCACTGAGGCACGTAACATCTTATGCAGTCGTGATAAGGGTTAGATTTCAACATTAATATACCTGGTGAGCTGACGGGTACTACCTAAATAGATTTGGTTTCACCTTTAGAAATTACATATATATAAAAGATGTCTGAACATATATAAAATGTTTCACTTCTTTAATTTTATTCGTATTTGAAACTGTAACATAATTTTATTTTATTTACATGCACAACGAAATCTGAAATTTATCACTTCTCACGAATTGTAAACAGCTTTCAGTTTCCGAAAAGTATTGGACAGGCCATGTTTGTCTTCGTCAAAAAAACTAATCCTAGCACACATCGGCGACCCGCTGACAAAACGACGAAAACAGGATACAAATCTAAAAGAAAACAACAATGGACTCTCGTCACAGGGTTTTCAAATGGAAACATAAAAGAAAAATCCGATATACGAATTCAGGGTATTATTTTCTGTTGGATACCCTGTAGACAACTAGTCCTTTTGTGTGTCTCGACGTAATGTTCAATTTTCGACATTGAGACTTGCTTATTTTTGTATTAGCTGTGTGATTGGGCTTTTTACGTGTTTCTAAAGAACTCGTCGAAACTTAAAAAATAATAATATATACTTTATAGTCGCGTATAATCTAGTAAATTCGAATCAGCATTCAGCTAGACGCGGTCTCATTTCACGCACGAAATCGTAAAAAAAGAAGCTTGCTTGAGGGATTGCATAAACTACTCCTGCTGTAAACGAACTAAAAATAAAGCTATATTCCATTTCTCCGCAAAGTTACACATGCAAACGCTGAAACTTTGCATCAATAACGATTGATATTGTCGGAGTTTGGTTGGAGTGCAAAAATTGTAGCAATATCTCGCCGAGTTTGGACGCAAACGTATGGGGCTGAAGTTTCATCGGGCGGCCGCAAATCCGCGCACACAGCATTTAACTTGAAACAAATATCAACTTCTCAAGTTTGTACTATCCCTAACTAAGCGTGTTCTGCAAATTCTATTCACGGATCTGTAAGCTGACTAAGTATTACTTTGTTTATGAGCTTTCAGTTGTTAGCTGTAGCGCTCGGTTCGGAGTGCTAGCATTTTATAGACGTGGAAATGTAAAATATAAGCGATGAAATGTTGAATTCTGTCTTACAAATTGATATGTTTCAATTAAAATTCTGCAAGATGCAGACGATGGTATTCTATTCTCTCTCGACACAGACAGGATTCGCTGAAATTGTATTTCCAATTTCGTGAGGCATTCCAGGTTTATTCAAGTAAATAATGGTTTATTGACATTGCCATGAAATTCCTCTAACTAAATACTGAAAATATAGTTAACAGAACAAATGTACTGCAATGCTTTTCTTTGGTAACCTAACATTTTTTCTAATAAAGCGAGTATAGGAATTTGTCAAACATAACACACTGACTGATTTTGAAGTGGAAAATAATAAATTAAAATAAACTAGCGGTCCCCGCAACTGCTTTCGCGCGTTTTGAGTTTGCTCCCATCGCTGCCCTCGCAGCATGATGTTTTATCCTTAAGCCTTCCCCGATATTAAAAATATCCAACAAAACGAAAAAAATATAATTCAGTCCAGTAGTTCCTGAGATTAGTGCATGCAAACAAACAAACAAACTCTTCAGATTTATAATATTAGTTTAGTTTTTTTTTTAACAAAAGCTGTGACTACTGTTGCACGTATAAAGACGTAACGCCAAAGCATATCGGCGCCGTCGTTCCTCGAATGCGATTGAGCACTCAATCGTAATGATTAAGAGTAGTTTGCTCGCTTTTGTGTGCACGCGCCGAGGAGCAGTCACGTCAGGTGCCCCACTGTGGGGGGTTGATACTTGTATTTCTTTCATTTTATGTTTTTCCATTTTCCTAGAAACAATAAGTTACTTAAATACAAGATGTATCAAAACTACCCATTGGGTATGAAGGAACTACTCGGAATAAGTAACTAATCACTTTCTCTTGAAATATTGGTTGAAAAATGAGAAAAAAAAGATTTCTATGATTAATTGGTCACGTGACCCATCTGATTTCTATCGAGTCGTGTTTTGGCATATTACGACCGATGCGTGTTGAGGTAGGAGAAAGTTGTTAAGTTACTGATTCCAAGTAGCTCCCTTCATTCCTAACGGGTAGTTTTGAAACACCTTATATTTTACAGCTGTAGGTATTTTTAGTACTAGGGTAACTTACTCATAGTGCTTCAGCCTTAATGTTACTTAATAACAGTTAAGACCTTACTTAACGTGTCCTTGGGACTGCGAAAAAACTCGATATCGAAAACGATTAAACAAATAGTATTAATTAAACTTTTACCATTATACTTACGATGTAGTTTAACTATTTTTTTTTTTCAACTGTCTATACAGGGTGACTTTGAAGACATTGGCAATATTATAAACTAAAAACCTACTCATGATTCAAAGTCCCTTCGACATATTAAAATGAAAATCAATTGTTATGAAATATCATTTCAAACATCGTACAGTATCACTCCGATTTCCGTTTAGGCGGAGTAATTGTTTGGTACGTTTACATATTATTATTAGTAAATTTTTAAAATCTTAGACAAAGTCTTAAACTGTATTTTTTTAGTTTCATTTGAAGCAACGATCATTCCTAAAGTATTTGATATGATTTTTCTCAGTTTTATCTTATGACACTTTATATCAATTGATTTTCATTTTAATATGTGGAAGGAAGGGACTATGAATTATGAGTAGGTTCTTATTTTAAAATATTGCCAATGTTTACAAAGTCAACCTGTAGAAATAAGATCTTGTGATGCTCAAATGAAGATGGAATACAACACAAGTTAAAATATACTTAGATATGAACGTTGAGCACTGCAATACTCACTATCTCAAAAAGCCCTAAAATTATTTTTTAATGATTACAACCAGTCATTTTTTTGTGATATAAATGTATCAATGTACTCAGTCTACAGTATAAAGAAAAAAAAATGGTATAAAACGTCACGTCTGTCGACTTCTATTGCCAAGATAGTAAAGAATAATAAAAATGTTATTTTCCAAAGGTCGCTCGTAAGTCGTAACAGTCGAGTGGGCTTTCTGTAATCCTTTCACGAAATTGATCTATAGCCCTTGATCGCTGCACTAACTTGAGACATCTCAATAAAGTTGGAACGGCTCCAAATATTTAATTGATTTGATGGCCCGTGAAGCAGTTTCAAAGTTTATAGGATCTAAGTTTTAGTTTTATCTAAGTTCTCTAAAAATGTATAAGCCGTAGTTTTGCAACAGTTTTAAATAAACAGCTAACGCACGTGTATAAATTATGGTACGTACACGTAGGTATATATTGAATTTGAATACAGCAAAATGATTGTGAATATTTTCTGATATGTCTTTTGTTCCTTCTTCCTAAACAGGGCCAAGCAATTTCTAAACAAATCCTTAATTTAAAAGGCAATTTTCGCCCACGTTTTACTGTCACCCATTCCGTCTCATCTACCACGCTAGATATTCACGGATTCGTCGGACGCAACAGCAATATCTCCCAAATTAGGTGCGATTACCATCTGGCCCCCGATTGGAGGCGATCGTAACAAAAATGGGGCTGATATCAATACCAGTAATTGGGCCCGACCCGATGGCCGAGCGGGCCAATTAGACCGACTATGGAAACCAATCGATACAGCCTACAGCTCTGAGATAGTATTACAGAACAAAGGTCGAGGAAAATGTTGGGTGGCATTGTTGATGTAGCTGCCATAACATGAAGGATTGAAGTAAAACGTGTAATCTGATAGATACTAAATAAATAAAAAATCACATAACAAACTGGCATGCTGATGCTATTTTTTATTTATTACACTTCATGCACAAACAAAAGGTACATATGGCGGACTTAATGCTGAAATCATTCTCTACCAGTCAACCATTGGTCTATACAGAGAAAATACAGGCGGCGTGAAGGAAGTGATAGAGGTGTAAAAGAAAAAGCTTGACGATAAAAATTACAAAAGGTTTTTAAAACACAATTAACATACATGCTACTTATTACATAAATACCGCATACATTAATACATAGTAAGGTATAATAAACATAAACATAGTACATAGACATAAATACATGCTATATGTTGTGAGCAATAAAATTGGGCCAAAAACACGCTTGAAGCAAATTCCTAACAGCACATTTCAGTCCACGCGTCAAAGCTTTATTATAAACCCGTAGAAAAACTGTCATGGCGTCGGTAAATCCCGTAAACCCATTTTTGGTGACACCTTCAATGGAAATAGGCCGGGATCACTGAAGGCGAGCAGTAATCCGCCGGGGTGGGCTACTCGCACGCACCGAATTTTTCAATGACTTGGGCCCGTGTTGATAAATCGAACTTGGTCTTGTCTTGACACTGCTCCTGATGTCGGTTTCAGCATGGACACATGACTGGAATCGTGATATTGGGATCGGGGTATTGATTGAACAAGCGATGCCTTTTGACGAAAAGCCATCTTTCGCCAGGTCTACTATCCATAAAAGGTGTAACTTATACATAAGTACACAGGGTGTGACCTGTTATAGAAGTGAAAATTGAAAAATTTAGGCCCTTTAAGTAACCAGTTACCAATTCTTAATGGTTTTTATTTATTAAAATCGAACCAGCAATGTATTTCATACAAATATGTCAACTAATATCCAGTCATAGAATTTATATTGACATTTATTGCAACGAGTTAGCGATATTGATATATATTAATTAGGGGTTGTAACTTTGGATTACTATATCTCCGAGTTTAAGCATTTTAGAGCTCTATGACCAGGTCAACGTACGCTATACTCCGTAGAATCAATGATTCAAATTGTTGCTCCTATTACAGGCCACACGCTGTATACATAACACTGGATTGACACATACAAACAATATGTTCTATCAATCTTTATTAAATGTTGGTATCAAAAAAATTTAAGTATTTTAGGGCTGCATCTAACTGCTCACTTCAATACTGCTAGATTACGTGCGCCCCAAATGTAGGCCGATTGTTAGAAGTCACAAATCACGGCCAGTGACGTGACATGTCACAGGTGGATAATTTACGGCGTGTATTATGTAATGTAGCAAGCGCAATCTGTCTGTACTGTTGAAGGTATGTAGCTTGAGTTGCGACAGCCGAGATTAACCAACAGGGATCAACATGACAATATTGGTCTTACCTACTACAAATTTTGAATCCATTTCAACATATATGAAGTTAAGGTTACATTATACATTACATACATTTTACAGTATAATATTCTTGTTGTTCAACAGGCTTGTTAATCTGACGGTGGCCGAGTGGTATTGGCATACGCCCGGATTGCGTAAGACACGGGGTTCAATTCCTCGTCTGTCACAGAGTCACAGTTGCTTTTTACAAGTGCAATTTATATTTTTAAGTTTGTATGGTGACAAAACACTATAAAAACAAAAATAAAACTATAATATTCTTGGTAAACTGTAGGAGTGTACCCTTGCACTAACCATTTATTTCTAAGCACAAGGTATTAATAACAATTGTCGTCACATACGATTATGCTGATTTAATTAATCAATTTATCTTGGGTGCTCATACCTCTAAATTGGCATGTCCTGGAACCGAACTTGAGACCTCTCGTCGCATCCAACATCGAGGAATTATCTTTGATTAATCAATCAAAGAGACAGAGATACCTGATTGATGATCAAACAAAGGGGATTAATGTATTGTTACACGAAGATGAGCACTAGATACCTTAAGTGCTCCTAGTCTTACGCTATCTGTTCATATACCAGAAGTATTAATTGCCGTACAGGATCGCTATTATTATTGTACTAGCGAATGCTACAATTAATCTGATCATCAAGATACTAGCGCGCTGGGCAATTAGTCTAGGTCTAGGCATCCTTTGTACGTGTTTCTGGAAGTTTATCTAGCTACTAGCTTTTGCCAGCGACTTCGTCCGCGTGGAATAGTGACTTCTGTCTCTCGTTTTTTACACTACATCTTTGCTCCTATTGGTCGTAGCGTGATGTTTTATAGCCTATAGCCTTCCTCGATAACTGGACTATCCAACACAAAAAGAATTATTCAATTCGAACCAGTAGTTTCGGAGATTAGCGCGTTCAAACAAACAAACAAACAAACAAACAAACAAACAAACAAACAAACAAACAAACTCTTCAGCTTTATAATATTAGTATAGATTAGTATAGATTTATCCGGGTTTTTAAGCCCCGGCGATCCAGGTGACCGAGTTTGCTGGAGCTTTTTCTCAGTTAGCGAATTGTTTTGCTTTCGAATTGTAGAAGAAAAAAAAACCTCTTGCGGGAGGATAGGAAACTTTTAAAACACTAAAAAGGATTTTCATCTAGTTTTCATTTACCTGATCCAAAATGTAATACGCTTATAAATATTTTGAACACTCACAACCCTGTTGCATAATAATTTCATAGCTTTCTAAATAAGAAACCAAACAAGTTCAAAATAGCCCGAGAAACTCGAAACATCCTCCGGTTCCGGAGCACTGCACTACCATGATTAGTGGCCCGGTACCAAAGGCAGTGGGTTCAAATTCCGCTCAAACACATATTTTGACTCATAATTCTTATTTAGAAAGTTAATAAATAATAATAGGAAATACTCTATATTGAATGCACAAAGACACAAGAAACAAAACAAATCAAGTACGATATTGGCGGTCTTATCGTTGGAAGCGATCTCTTTCCAGACAAACATTCGGTACAGGGAACAACGTTAATTAAAACGTTTATTGTAAGTTATGATAATCCACGTTAATTATGCCATTTTTTGCTGTATTAACAGCTTTTATAATAAAAAGCGTTAAAAATCTTCAGGTATCCGTCCTTACGAACAAATTAAATGTACTTAGCTAAAATTAGGATAGGCAAGCAAATTGAGTTTCGGAGATCAAAGTCGATAATGACGAAATCAACTGAGGCGGAGCTAAGTTTCACTAATTAACTGGAGATTAGCTCTAGTCTCAGTTTAACGTGAATTCTGAAAACGATTAGTACTGACGCCTTAATTTGGCAAAAACACTCATTTTGCTTTGTCGAATACTCGTAAGTGGTGTTCAGATTAAGTGTGAGTCGTGCGCACCGTCTACTCTAGTTTCTCGTATATACGAGTGTAATTGTTATTACTTAAGTGCTATATTAATTATAGGTACTCGTGAATGCTTTGATTAGATACTTGTCTATTTTTTAGACAATCATGAATGGAGAACTTGATCACATGAATAAAAGTTATTTCACGGTTCGTATTCAATAATAATAAAGGACACTGTCAAGAATGTCCTTTATCTACGAATCTATACTAATATTATAAAGCTGAAGAGTTTGTTTGTTTGTTTGTTTGAACGCGCTAATCTCCGAAACTACTAGTTCGAATTGAATATTTTTTTTTTGTGTTGGATAGTCCAGTTATCGAGAAAGGCTATAGGCTATATAACATCACGCTACGACCAATAGGAGCAAAGATATAGTGGTAAATGTGTAAAAAACGGGAGAAAGAAGTCACGATTCCACGCGGACGAAGTCGCGGGCAAAAGCTAGTATATAGATATGTTTCACTAAGCAAAGACAGGTTCATACAATTATTAAAAATAACTATGGAGTGTTTATTTAGGTACTTGAATATCGACATTCACAACAAATATTTTTTCAAAGACTACTCATTTCGCCTTTACTCCGCTAAAAAGACGAATGCCTTGTCAGTGTGTATTAAAATTTGTCTCCGATTTTTGCATGCTTTACAATGTAGGTCACGGCCCCGAGCAGGAAATTGGGTCGCCACACTACGGTCACCAATATCCCATTACGACTTTCCGAGACTAACTGCTCTTATTAAGTTCTTGGTCCTTAACGGCTTTATTGCAAGACTTTCTGATTAGTTTTATCTTACTGCAAGTTTTAGGTTTTCAAATCAAGAGACTTTTATTTTTTGTTCCTCTCAATATCGTATCCATTTATAGTTTGTTGCAGTGGCTAGCGCTCCTGACTACTGAACCAGCCGTTGCGGGTTCGGATCCCGCAAGGGGTAAATGTTTGTGTGATGAGCACGAACATTTGTATCTAAGTCATGGATGTTATATGTGTATTTAAGTATTTATGGGAGACGCCGCCGTCGTAATTGTTGTCTGGTACTTCGTAACACTTACTTCGAAACCTGACAATTGATGAGTCAACCAGTCTGGTGCATTTTATGGGCAAGTCTTAAGGTACCTCTATGGTCAGTCTCTCGCACTCGTTGATCCATAAACCGTCATTTTGGTGTTTAGCTCCTCGAGGAATCTTGTGCTTCAGATAAGTCGGTTAAAAAGTAACCGACTTCAAAAATATGGCGATACTGTATGAATTTTTATACGTACGTATAAGAAAATCACACAATAAAAAAATCCGTGTGTAACTAAAATTAACTCGTCTGAGCAAATATCCAAATTATCTCATAACTCGTTCGGTCATTTCAAACAGTTGAAAGTTACAGCAAAAAAATACATAAGGCTAACTCTATTTTCCCAGAATAAAATTATTAAAGTACTAACGAACAAACTTTCATAAAGTTAAAATCAAATATGTAACACAACTTTTTCCTAGCACGTGAAAAAAGAACAAAGTTCTTGTTACCCTACACACGGCTCGTTGCGAGATGCGACTTGACAAAAATGCACTGTTTTCATGAAAAAAAGGTCAAGAGTTGACTCACAAATCATGTTACATGTGCCGTTAATTTCAAAACTTTATTGTGAAGCTTTGTAAATCCTGCATCATATTTAGGAGCTAAAAATTACGAGTAAGACCCTTTACACACTGCGACTTTTAGCATCGATGCAGAAGCGCGTTTTGAAAACGCGACGGCATCGCGACTCACGCAATTAACAGATTTCATTAGGCATTGAAGCAGAAGCGCGTTAGTATCGATACAGAAGCGCGATTAACGCGCGTTAGTATTGATGCAGTCACCAATATTCAGTACATAATTTGTCAATGTCAAGCTTCTGCATCGATACTAACGCGCGTTTGCATCGCGACTGTATCGATGCTAAAAGGAGCGCAGTGTGTGGTTGACATTTTGCGACTGCATCGATGCAGCATCGCGACTGCATCGCATTTGCATCTATGCTAAAAGTCGCAGTGTGTAAAGGGTCTAAGATTAAAAATATCTTATTCCTGTGATTTCGTTTATCTACAAATTAAACGCCACTACCTACCTACTATAATTGTGATTAGTTTTCCTTCACTGTCTAACTCCTAGGCTGTAGACTAAAATCAAAATGACGTGTTCTCCAATACGGCACTTTAGTTTAAATAAAATTGTAAGCTCGAACATTGCGCTCGTTTTATAGCCAAATCCCAATCCGCATGGAGCATAGATAGATTGCACAAGTCAAGGTAACTTTATTCGCCAATAAAACCATATTTGGTGCCGTAAACATCGATCCGCCTTCGAGATACCCAAACGAGCCCATAGGAAGACATTACATATTTTATACTCTGTACTCTTTGACGGTTCCAAAATCATTTAGAGAGTGTTAGAGAGTGAGTGCATAATTTTAAAAGAATGAAATGTATTGTTGTTGTATTGACGACGCGTTTGGTGTAATGGTTAGCGCTCCTGACTATTACGCCGGCCGTCGCGGGTTCGAATCCCGCAGTGTTTGTGTGATGAGCACGAACATTCGTACCTTTGTCATGGATGTTATATGTATTTAAGTATTTATGGGAGACGTCCCCGTCATAATCGTTGTCTCGTACTTCGTAACACAAGGAAGAAAATTCCTTACCACGGAACCAGACAATTGGTGTGTTGTCTGGCGCATATTTATTTATTATTGTTTGTGACTAATTTTATTCTGCTTATTGATTATTCGGCAGTATGCTCCATAAAATTATTATCCCTTTCGAATGATATGATCACGTCAAACACGTGAATCAAATCTTGTGTGTACCCTGTAACAGTAAGGAATATTCTAGCGTTTTTTTTTTAAGATTTTTTTTTATTCTGTACTAAAGTAGATTTGTGTCGCAGTCGTCTGTAGCAAGAGGAATTATTGTTTCCTGCCTATTTTGCTTGCCGGTAACGATAACAGCGAGTCCTATCGATTATTATTGCTCATTTCCTGCGGCTCTTGAGGCTTCTTTACTGTTTGCTTTTGAAGGGGTTGAAATGCCTTGTAATTAAAATTTGAAATGAAGTTGATAAACAATACCAAAGTTTGATATTGAAATAAGCTCGAGCAATACTCATGACAAGTAATTATTAATAGCTAGACTTAGAACATTTTTAGAAAAAATGTGTGAAATACTTACAATAGGTACCATTACCGTGTAGGTACCATACCGTATAGGTATCGAAGTCTACCATAACCACTTTCAAACCAAAATTCCTTGCACTCACAACACAAAACGACAGTTCAAACAAAAGACGACGCGAGGTGCAAGCGATATGGGCCTTTAAGGTGGTCAGGCAGTGGTGATCTCAAAAGTACCTATAGTTTTTAATCTGGTTTTATCCATGTTACTTTCTTATTATTATTATTATGGAATCTAGTCTAGTGGAGAAATACATACATAACATATTGTTCAATACACAGGTGCCCAGCTTAAGTAGGTCATATCAATTTCGGAGGCCTATCGCATGATTACATTTTCATGTCCATCTCAAAACAAGCGGCCTCAAAAGGTCCACTTTGCGACGTTTCGAATTAATCATTAAAGGGGTCGCCACTACAATACCTTCGGAAACAGTCCCCTGGGCCGAGGAACAATGATGCTGGCCGAACGATAACTATCGATAACGTCTCGGACACAGTGTAGGAGTATTGAGAAGACATGTTATGTTTGTTTTAGGGTCACTTGCTATGACCATCATAGATAAGTCCCTAAATCCCCTGAGTATAAAGTCCCCTGAGTTTCCGAGCGCAAAAGTATTGAGAGAAAAATTTGCTGCAGTAAGATTACTGTAAAATTTGTTTTTTTGTGAGTATTACTCATAAATTTTTATTCGCGTTTATACCCGTCATGTCATGTCTAACACATACTGCAAAAGTACTCGTAATTAAAGAGTCATCTACTGTCTGAATTTAGTTCTCCCTTTAATCTTTATATTAGGTATAAACTAGGTAATTTTGAATAACTTTCATGTGGCATTGACTTCAATTATTGATTAATGCAACTTCTACAGTAGCTCGACTAGGAGATTAAAAAAGTAAATAATGTTTTCATTCACTCATTACAAAGCAGGTAATGTCAGTGCTTTTCAAGAGTACCGGTAGCATTTCCTCATTTACGGCACCACCGATGAGTTAGAATTACATGAGACATTGTGGTCAAGTGCTTTGTACTTGCCTCCTGTGCTTGTATGCATTGCACGCTGTAGATATAATCAATTACTTGCGACGCGGGTACCTTTGTTGACTTTACTAAAGGAATGTCGGTCTTTACGTGCTGGCGTGTAGAATAGAATAGAATTTTATAATTTTATTTACATTTTATATACCTTACAAAAGGTTTACAATCAATTTGATGTTCGGCTCATTTAGCCATTGACAAATATTTATTTGACAATAATAAGTTAATGATAATAACATTAAGCTGTTACTTCTACTTAGCACTATGATTCTCTTGTCTTTCTAAAGGTACCTATTAATAAACCCTACAAACGTGATACATTGATTTTGAGAAATAACTAACCTATTTTGCACAGTTATACAAGTAGGTACAGGCAGCGTACTACTTTACAATAACTAGTATTTAACGTAATTTCCCACCATATGGATAGTACTAGCTAGCCTCAAGTCCAGATATCAGCTGCTTTCTGCTAATTAAATACAGAGATTCATACAAAACCAACGTGAATGTCTCTCTGTGTAGGAAGCGATAAATACGTGTACGTACTGTCAGCAGCACATCAGAGTCTACAATTTAGTACCCCCTTAACACGTTCCGGGACACTACTCCAGACACAATAGATGTTTTATTGTTTTCATGCCTGTAGGCGTTCACTGTCCCGGAACGTGTTAATCTACTGTATAAGATCTGATGCCACCTTGTGTATCTTGACGTGTTCCTGTCTGTACATCTCAATAAATTTCTGCAGTCCAGTTATACACACTAGGTTATAATTTTTGTTGGAACCTAGCCCTTATTACAACTGCATTAGATACCGCTGTGTCTATCTTGATGTGTCGTTGTCCGTACATCTCGATAAATAAGTACATCAACACGCCTGCGGTCCCGAAATAAAAACAGGACGCAGAAAAGGCCAGCTAATTAGATGGGAAACAAACAGTGTTAAGGGCCGTGTACACAGAGTTTTGTATAATCATTATACAAGCAAAAAAATATACAAACAATCGTTCATTCGTCAGTCAGGTAGTTGATATTGGCCCGTCCATTTTCGTTAATTCAATCAAGTTAAAGTACGTATGGAAAATATAATGCTTAACTTACGTCTTTAAACAACTTTATCAGTTTTTGCTCACAAAAATACTACTGAGGCTTTGTAAAATTTATCCAACAAACTTGTTTAAATAAAGTACATAAAACTAATAAACGATTCACGCTATTCTTGTATTATCACGACTTTGTCGCCTTAATTGTCGACTTCGCATAATCCAGCTAAGTGCAAAGGCTCCTTTTATGTCATCTCGCCCGGAGCCTCTCCATGCCATTGTTGTCTTATTACAGCCGAATATTGAGTCGCCCTTCATTTTAATTATCCCGGAGCGAGACTTCAAAAGACGCAAGTCAGCCATGTTTGCAAGGACTTTTTCGAACTCAAGTTAGCACAATAATCGCATACCTTTGTTCAGTTGTTCTGTCTAATGGATCTTTGAGGCCTAATGAATTATAAGTAAGTTTGCTTATTGCAGGCTAATTCAGTATAAAAATACTGGTGAGTCAGAAATTTATTTATTAAGATTGTAGAAAGCACTTTATAGTTATTACTAGTGGTCCCCCGCGTTTTGAGTTTGCTCTCTCCTCTCCCGTTGCAGCGTAATGTTTTATAGCCTGAAGCCTTAATTATTAAATTAAGCTATCCAACACAAATATATATTTTATCGGTCCAGTAGTTTCTGAGATAAGCGCGTTCAAACAAACAAACAAACTCTTCAGCTTTATATTATTAGTATAGATGACTAAGGTATGATACGATACATTATATATTACCATAAAATAGAGTACGTAAATAGTAGATCAGTTACATTTGAATCGTAACTTTAATACCTATTTCGTTTGTTTCAGGTATGCAATAAGATCTTCGGCAACGCGTCCGCGCTGGCGAAACACAAACTCACGCACAGCGATGAAAGAAAATACGTCTGCATCACATGCGCAAAAGCTTTTAAAAGACAAGACCATCTGTGAGTATACTATAAAGCTGGGGACTGACTTAAGACATTTAATTGTAAAGTTACAAAATTTTACTGGTCAGTACAGTAAACCGGCACGCGTAGATAAGTAACGCCGTTTGAAAAACGCTAGCATCGAATGTTACGGCAACACGCACAAATCAGTCCCCGGCTTAAAGCTGGGGACTGACCTGCATTTATAGTATTGTAACGCAACATTACGTTACGGCAAATACGGTGTGTAAAACGCGCCCCGAATTTCACATTACTTACAGCAACATGCTCAAGCCACTACACAACACTAAAGTAACGCAGGCACTTAGTTTGATGCGTACAACTAAGATCAAAGTGCGTTTTGACAGCGTTTATAATGGCTCAAACAAAATTAAACCATCATCCTAGACAGAAACTTGAAAAACGTTTTATACGTTATTAAAATTTAGGGAGGCAATATGCACTGCATTTTCATATTACAGCTAGACCATAAACCATTTGTGCAGGTGCGCTAAACGCTCCGCAAAATGCACATGCATTATTATAACGTACTATCAGAAATCGACATTAATTGTGGCCATAAAGAAACTGTTAGTAGTTATATGGGTCAGGGGGATGCGTTCAGTCAATAGTGTATGCGATGTCCTCATCAATATTCATGGGAGCGAGTCAGGGCGATTAAAGCGACACCTCGCGCCGCAACATATGTCGCGTTTGTAGCCAAAGAGTAGATAACGCAGATAGTTTCCATTCGATTAACTTTGCTGCAGCGAGGAAATCGGTTTCAATTATTGCGGTTAAGCAATTGCCTTTGGATGAAACTGGCGTAATATTAACTTCAATTGTATATAAAAATTGAATTTAAAAAGGTCAATCATTTCTTCTGGAGGAAGAAGACATGTCTTGCAAGCAACAACAACCAAATCATGGTATCTAGAAATCCACGTCACATTTTAACATTCGATTCGGCTACGTATTTTTTACGTTCAAAACATCGTATAGATTATCATCCATATGCCACTTCGTTTATAAGCCGCTCTATTTATGCGAGCATATTATCTACCGTATGTTTAATTAAGGTGATGCTTAAATGAACACCATCTAATGAAATATATCGTAACAAGTGACATGCCGTTGCGAATTCCCTGTGGCAGACGACACATCTTGCGAGATTGCATGAACGTGACATCTTATCGTATTGGTGATTGTTGCCTGCACTAGGGCTGTGCCCACTACGATATTCCGCTACTGTGATAGCTCACTTTCTTGTAGGGATATGGGGCAAAAAACTAAATCAATCAAACGCTTTTGTTGCAGCAATGGTCACATGCTGACCCACCGTAACAAGAAGCCATATGAGTGCAAGGCAGATGGCTGCGGCAAATCGTACTGCGACGCGCGGTCCCTGCGCAGACATACCGAAAACCACCACCAGCCGCCAGCTGAGAGCAGTAAGTACTTCATATGATTTTGGCTGAAGGGTGTTTTGTATCGACGGTTTCGCGGACGGTTGCCGGACACCAAGTAAGCCGGCAAAACAGTGTTACGTTTCTTTGATATTTTAATGTTTTTATTGAGGTATGTTAGTATTTTAGGTGTCTTTTGTATAGGTCTTTGTAGCCTGAAATAAATGATTAAATAAATAAAATATAGTATGGCCATATACTCGCTATGGCCAGCCACCGGTTGAGAGAAAGCAGTCAGTTCACAGAGTTGAGTAGTTGACAGACAGCTTCTATGTTCTCCGATCCGGACAAATCGACCGCAGCCCACTCTCTGTGCTGTGAGACATTATTCAGTGCTATAAATATATTGTGTGTATTTCATCTGAAATAATATTAAGTTATTTTTAAAAGTTTTATTTAAAAAAGGAGCCATTCCTTTTTTTGTAAAAAAATAATGCGGATGCAATAATTTATGGGGAACAAGGTTGGTACTGTTCCGATATAAAATTAGTCTGGTGCTGTATAGCTGTCAAACTCAAAATTAATATGACTTCAATTACTGATGTTAATATCGACGCATCCATTATTCACATCACACACTAGAGGTCACCCACAAAATGTTCATTAATCGAACAATTAGGTTCAATCTAAGCAATCAAGACGCATGCAGCCGTGACGTTGGGGTAACTATAAGACGATTTAGTTATGCTAAGCACATATTTCTACAAACAATACAAACGTGATTAAAAATACTACGAACTAAAAATAATTTAAATCAATTAATTTTACTGGAAAAATATGTTTATTCGCCATCATAATCATTGTCTGGTATTCGTAGCACAAAGAAGAGAATTAGTTCCAGGCCAAGACAATTGACGTGTTGTCTACCGCATATTTATTAATATTTTTAAATGCTCCTCGCAGGTTCATCAAGCAGTAGCAGCGGCGCTAGCGCAGGCTCAAGCGAGCGCGAGCCCAACTCGCATCGGGTGACGTCACCGCCATCGCCCGCGAGAAACAACCCGCCACACTCAGAGGTAAAAAAATACGGCTCTGATCAGCTGTGCGCCACTCCGCAGCCTTAAAGGCTTCCCTACAGCCAGGTAAAAACTAAGCCTGTGAGCGCACATCGTAGTAGCATTTACTTGGCCACGCTACGTAATGGCTGAACGCAAAGAAACTGCGTTTGCAAGCGCGTGGCGTTGTATTGTAGCAGTGAATAAACTAATTAGTCTAGCATTAAATAAATCCACTTGTCGCCAGAACCGTTAATATAAAATTCTAACTGTTGATTGCTTAGGTAGCGTTCCTAATTACTAAATACAAAAAATATTTCAATTTTAACATACTGTACAATTTAATCCATTATTCGTTAGCAAAAACAGTTACAACGAAAACAGAGTATTCTACTAAAAATAGCACATTCCAGGTAATTTCACATACGCCGACAGGTCTTTAATCTCCTTTTTATACCACTGAGTGTATCTGGCACGGTTCCACCTGGCCTGCAGTGTAATGGCCAGCCCTTATTAATTAAGCAATTAGCCCAAATCTGCGATGCGCACTTTTTGCTTCACGCCGACTGTAAGGCCGCGGTTTGGTGGCAAGTGGGAAACTGGGATCGAATCACGTTTTCATCATACAAACATACAACAAACTTGTGGCTCTATCAAGTGTCAAACGCCAACAAAAACGCTAACGATCAGGAACTGTACATGTCCCATAACATTTCATTTGCAAGTCGGGTTTGTTTTTTCAATTTTCTATAATCAAATGTAATCGTTTGTCACTTGTCTAGACAAGTGTGAGCCCCCAGATGTGAAAATCAATTCATCCTTATTTACATAGGCATTTTATGTGTGTATTTTATATTTCACCACATTTTATAAACACCAAACCAACTTCATCTGAAAAGTAATTAAAACCCCTCGCCGCCCGCAGTATGACCGCGGCCGAAAACAAATGTTTTTCCAAAAAAAGTTATGAATGAAAGGCGTGTTCCTCCCACAAACACTCCGCGAACCAACAGAAGTTTTAATTCGGGCTCAAACCGGTTCGGGTCACTGCGAACAAGTTGCCACCGAGTTTTAACAGGTTATTGGGTTCGAAAATAAGGGTTGTGTAACGTATTCCTTGTTTGATGGTCTTGATGACTTTGAACGAAGCTTTGAACGAGAACGTATTTTTTCGGTGCTGACATGCTCTGGAGCTCTATTCTGAATCACTCGCTTCAAGATGACGAGTGATTTTCGTTCGAAGATGAATTAAAAGTCAAAGAATAAAACTCGTTTTCGAACGAAAATCACTCGCCATCTTGAAGCGAGTGAATTAAAAATAGAGGCCCTATGCATGGTACGTGACGGTGATGGTCGGCGACACATTAGTAATGGTGGGCAAGTTACGTCATAGTTTTCAATACAAATAATATTTTTTTGCCTGACACGTTCCTAGCAGTCATGGTATGCTACGGTGTCGTGGGCAAACCCCTATCACAATCACACTCTCACGTCTGCCTATACGTGACAATAGTTACAAATAACCTGCCATAGAGCAAAAAATGTGCCTAAAACGTGTTCAAATTGTTTCAGTCAAGCAACTCCGGGTCGGAGAAGTCTACCAGCGCAAGCGCAGACAGCAGCCCGCCGTGCACGCCGCCCGCGCCCCCCACCCCGCCCGCTAAGCCCAAACCGGCGAAATCAAGACCAAAGTCCAGCTCCTCTGCTAGCCATAAGGTCAGTGCAACGTTCTTTTTTCAAAAGAGTATTTTTCATTGACAATTGAAACTGGCCAGCTAATGTTTTGTGTTATTGAAATACCCATACATTTAACGCGTCTATCATCCTTCAATCTTCAATAGTTCTATTTTTTTAACTTATTTTAAACCCGCCACATTGAAAATAGTTACTGACCCTTTACGGCGTATAGTTGGCACACATAATATGTCTAGTATTATTTATTTGATAGATGAAATGGGCTTGCATTAAAGGTATAAAGTAGTGAAATAGGCAACAATAATACTTGATGGAATAAAAACCAACCAGATGCAGTGCAGTGACACCTCTTAAAATTACGAAGAAATAACAAAAAATACTGGAGAGAATATTTTTGTCTTGGATATTAAAAGTGCGACAAAATGGCGCCATGACTGTTGTTTTGCCACATTTTTATGACGACTTCGACAGCAGTCGTAAATAACTAAATTGATTTCGAAATCCATGCATGAATAAAATAATGACGTGACGAACATAAAAGTGTCGTAAACATGAATATCTAGAGCTCTAATAACACATTCACAAAGCATAACTCAGTAATAAGAATAAATGATTGTTACAGTAAAGGCTTTCATCACTAAAAACTTATTACAAGAGTTTTGTAAACCAATATTTATAAATCTTATAACTTAATATTGTAACAATAGTGTAACCAAATTACACACAAATCGGTTTCATTACAGTTGGTCTAAGTTAAAATAAACTATTGAAGTTGTTCAAGAATGGCATGGCTACAGAAATTCGTAGCGCGTTCGTAGTAAGCCGAAAACAAAGTGTAGGTAGCTGTATCGTATTCGTAGCACAGAAGTGCTACGGCGTAGTCCAACACCCACTAACTTGTAGCCGACGTAGCAAATCCCGTCCGACTTGTGTGTAAGTAAGCACGTAAGCGGTTCGCAGTCACTTTGCTTGCATAAGCTTTTGACTACTCTCGTGTAACATCAAATAATATTTGGAACTCAAACACACCACCAAATACATGACGATATGTACGAGTATGTACCTGAGTATATGTACTAAATGAGGTGCTGACAGTTCTTCCATTCATTGTAAAATAATCTTTCAATATAATTTTAAAAGTGCTTTGGAATTTTCACAATGGAGCGTGACTCACTTAGTTTTTAATTTTTTACGAAATGACGACCACGACTGAAACCTTCAAAATTCGATAATTCACATATAAATCGAAATCATACTTTGGTTAAACTTCGGAAAATGACAAGTTTTAGAATTATAATCTCGTTAAAATTTAAATTCCAGCGTCCCTGTCAGCCTGCTTATGGGTAAATGTATGTTGTGCGATTTTGTCGTAGAACATTTTATTTGTAAAATAATGCAAGTTATCGGTTTTATTGATGGCTACTACTTTCGAACAACATTGAAACTTGTTGGACGGAAAAGTGGGCCATAAGTTCCATATGCCGTTTTTTCTATCAATAAAATAATTATACATTCATATTCATTCATTCAGTCAAATTAAAATCGACTATGTAAAAATCCGATATTTCTTCGGTGAATTCCGACATCAATAGAGCGCTTGTAGTGTACACTTTTGTAATGCAACCGTCCATTTTTTCATCGATACGTGAACGAGTATCAGTGAATTTCACAGCGAAAACAAACTGTACACACTACACCAGCATTATTGGAATTCCAGATATTCTGACAACAAATATTTTCCGAAATACCATCCGATATTGATGTTTAAACCAAAATGGATGGGCGAGCGAGTGTGGATTTGTTTTCTTGCAATACTGAAACGAATAGCAAATAAAACATCCATTTTAATTGATGCTGCTGAGCAGTAATTCAATTACAAATCGTTTCAACTTCCATTTTATAACAACAACTGAAAATATAGAGAGTTATTTTCGAAGCTGCCCAAAACATGTTTTAAACTCTTTCATTCAGAACTGAATACTCGGGTGGTAATAATTGGAATGCGAAAGTTATGAAACTATGAGTTGGCAATTTATCGGAGACCTCAATACTGGGGCTAGACAATAATTGGCTATTATTATTTGGGTGGCGAATTATTAAACCGAAACAAAGTGTAGTCCGTGGGAACGGGGCGCTGATTCTTATGTAAATGGCGATCGGCGAGGCATCGGGCATGCGAAACGTCCAGCGGATTAAATCGCCCATTCATCAGCGGCGTACGGGTTTAATAATTTAGAACCGTCCGCAGACCGCCCCTGCCCCTGTACCACGAACGCGGTGCACAATGACAAACGATACGTTTAACGCTTTGTGTAACGATAGACTGTTACCACTGATACTATAGTGAGGCTAATTAGTTTAGATTAGTTCAATTGATTTCACAAGTTAATGTACTCGTATAAGTAATCGTTACAAATAATGGTTACAAAACATGCCTCATCATCATAACATACATATGTACAGATATTAATATTTCTACGTGCAACAAATGTTTTTGACTGTGCTATGACAAATTAGACCTAACTAAGTATACTGAGAATTGTATAACTATGATGTCAAACTATCGATATAAGTAGGTAAGATCCAGTGTCTGTAACTCTTCAAAATTAAACCTATGGAACATTCTCTACCTCTTAAATAAGAGTCTCTACGACCCTCACTTAACCCTGTCAATGGTCATAACGTAGTACAGGGTCAACATCGCGAATGGTGGGACTGTTCGTGCACCTGTTCGCGCCCTAAGTGCACAGCACCGGCGCCGGCGCCGAGGGACGAAAAGACCCGGCTGACCGGTTAATCAAGTGCTCTGTGCGAAAATATATCGGTCTAATCTAATGAAAAAAGAATGATCAGTTTGGGGTACAGTAGTTAGAGAAGTATTAATCATATAGTAGAGGTTCAATACCGAGAATATGGGACTCTTTGTGCACCTGTTCGCGCCCTAAGCGCAGAAGGACGAATATACCCGACCGACCGGTCAGTCAAGTGCTCTGTGCGAAAATGTATCGCTCTAATGGAAGGAGGATGACTAGTTTGGGTAACTTAGTGATAAACGCAGGGAAAGAAAAAGCGTTTATTGGTTAAGGACATCACAAACACACACATGCTAAATATTACACATAAATTACAAAAAAAATAAAAACACTACAGTAAAAGATTAGAACAGAACAGTAAATAGTAATAAAAAAAAAGTTTTAAATTATTCCCACATCGTCTATTCAAAGAACACAACCACATTTTCTGGTAATGAATCGTAGGTACGTAAGAGGTACCACCCCCTTCGTTTTTCAATCGCGTTTTCCACAATACGTACATCAGATCACAAAAGGAACACGTACAGTACACGACGTAGGTAATTCGGCGCAAGTTACTTAATGTAACCACTAACAGCCGTTAGAGTAATCCCCGATTTGGAGCGAGGCACAAAACGGCGCTCGTCACAATGCCGCTCGTGCTTATTGTCGCTACTCAATTAGGTACCATACACGCCCACACATGTACTTTACAGTTAGAAAACGTAGTATAATGTCTACCTAATTCAGAAGCAGACATAATTTAAATAATGAGAATCATATCCTCGAAAACCTAATTATAATTTAAGGTCGTTTACCATCGACACTGTATGAAGAGTGCTAGGTGACGATAAATGTGGGACAAAACTATATTATTAAAGTTGGTTTAAGGCAAACAAACATAATAAACAATTGACTAGGTCCTCGCTAGCCAATCACCTTTCGACTAGTGATTGCCTAACGTTAATTGATTGATTAAAGCCAAACCAGTGCATTTTAGACGAATGCTTGATCATACTAACACAATTATTTCCAGCTCGACAGATTGATTGATTTTCCTTTTGTCACGGCACGAGGTAAATTTCAAACCTGTCAGGAGTTTACGAGCATACAGACAGAGAAATACCGGCGCATAATATAATGTCAGGTAGACCATCGTCTGACTATTGACACGTAGACCAGGATAATTAGACCCCTACAGACGCTAGGGATGTATAGTCTCTAGCGAAAAGTGTACGCAACCGAATAAGCGCCGAAGGTCTGAATACAGTAGGCAGCGAGTGCGGTGGGCTTTATTAAAAGCGCTCACTTTGATCGGGTCCCCTGATTTAACGTCACCTACAGGAAGTAATAACGCCCGCACAAACACTGACTCATAATTACAGCCGAGTTTTGTTTTGTTCACAACATATTGAGAGCGGTATGCCTTTGAAGGCAAATCCGCTTTGAGCCACTTCATTATTGAATCTGTATTGGTGAATTTGCGAACATAATTACAGGAGTATTACGTTTATTAATGAAAGTTGTTGTGAATTCGGCCGTTTCGTATTGAGTTAAAGGCACATGAAATGTAATCTGTGTTGTGTGCCGAATTAGGCACCACAATATGTTTGTTGGGAACGTTTCGTCTCGTGCGCCCGTCGACCGCGAACAATGAATTAGTGGTATTGTAACTCTTTTTGTTGTGTTTCGAATTAACCAATTAGCGTGCGCTGTTTAATTTGATGTTTCGTGTTTTGAAACCAAACTCGGCTTCAAACATTATGTGGAACGTTGCTATTTCATTTTGGGTAATTTTAGGTTAATGTTTTGTTCATTTTAAATAGCGTCTAGTGTTTTTATTTAAAAGAAACCGAAGTATATCTAAATAATCAAGTTCAAGACTAAATATGTGTAATTATGACAAATTACTTTATAATAGAGTCTAGGCACTTTCTATCCATGCCTACTCACTAATAGCCTGTTACATATTATATCGCTTATACCTTAGTTGGGATCCGTAATTACTCGCTCGCATTACTAATTATTATAGGCTCTGGCAATCTACGACGTCATAACACATGCTCAGCGCCACAGAACCGCTGTGGGCTGTGAACACAATATATCAGATCTAATTAGGAAATTAGTAATTCGATATCAGTTGTTAATTACGAAATGACAGCTGTACTATGCATTTCACTAAATTAACGCGTATTATCTTGGATTTGCGATTGAATCGAATCGCCTACGGTGATCGGAATGAAATATAATACCGTTACCGATTCGGTTTTGACACATCTGACTAAAACCGCATCAATATAATATGTGTTATACTGTGTTCTGATTGTGTTATACTGTTATTTATTTTTATTTTCATTGTAATTTTTTGGTATTTTTTGCACAAATGTAATTTTGTATTTTTCCTGCCAATGAAGCCTATAAATGGCATATATGGTAATAGTATGTCCTTAATTACATATTACCATTGTTGACATATAAATATGCTGTTGGTGTACCAATTTCAAATAAATGTCTATATACGAGTATCTATTTAGGTCTGTAGCACATCAATTAACAATGATTTAACACAGTCATTTTTTAATTACTCACATTTGAGTATCACTGCTTTTTCAAAAGAAATGAGTTTGTGAATCTACTCACAGTTGTTTAATGAATTTATGAACGTCATTAGGTTTATAAATCACCACATTTCCGAGTATGGAATAGCTTTTGCAAACCCTCTTCGTCACGACAGAAAAAGTGGGTAATTAAGCGGATAAGTGGGCTTGCAGAATACTTACATCAGTCTCGCCTGTAGCTTTAAGGCAAAATGATTTGTCAACTAACAAGTACATTACAAAGCTTTTAGTCAAATTACCAATAACTGCGTTATTAAACCCTCACGGATGCTTTTATCAAAATTCTTTTGTCATTCTTTAGTTTACGTGACAGTATAATGGAAATGAACCCTAAAGATCGCTTTCACACTTTATGAAACTAATTTTTCGGATTAGTAAGTAACAATTATATCTTCAGTGTTACTAATACATTAGATAGAAGTGTTATTCGAATAAGTAGGCATCGACCCTGTAGGCTAAAGGCGATAAGTAATCTCTATTGGTTAATTTATGCCAAAAATGGCACCGCTCTATAACGAGCAAACAAGCCCTCGGCTGCGTAAAGCGCAACTCGGTTAGCATAGCGCATTCGGCCAATCTAAAATTAAAACCACTCGCCCGTAATGATGCAGCCACGCACTGCGCAAACTTTTGGGATAATGGTTCGTTATATTACTAGTGAAATATGTTTCAACTTTGCACCTGATTATGCGAAATATGCTAATTTATACGAAACTATTTTCTTAAGGTGTGTTTTTATAAGCAGTCACTCAACTTCAGTTTAGTTGCGAATAGAAAGAAACTAATTTGAATTGAGGATTTAAATTTTTGATTGAGGATTTAATCTTGAGATTTATATTTATTTTTATTTTTTTCACTGTATATTTGACGTTCTTAAGTGTCATTTCATGACCTAAATTCAAATAAAGATTTTGAATTTGAATTTAAATTTGAAAGTGCCGTCTTTTTAGAAAAAAAGCTTCACACTTTATATCGAGTGCGTTGCGAATCACAATTAAAACTCTTAACAACATGGATTATGTTACAATGACATTAACAACAAAAATTAGACGCCGAGAGAAGAGCAAGGTATGGACAGCAGAAATCGTGATCAAAATACCGAATCGTCCCCTGGGATACCACCAATTTGCCACTACACGATGCCAATTTTCGGCGCAGACACCGCGCACATGTTTACCACACTGAGATCGGGTTACTGGCCACTACCTGGGTGTATGTCGTACTGAATTATCGTTTTTATTGTTCGTATACGTACGGAACCGCATACGCGTATTTTGTTCGTTCCTTTAATAAAAACTCTCTCGTTGCCTTTTATTTGAATGTGACGAACTCGTGGCGTGTCACCTAGCTATAGTTAATATACATTACGGATCTGAATAACCTAAATTCGGCGCTTATTTTCAGCATTTTCCTCTACAGTATATTTTGAAGACCAAAAATTTACCTCTATATCTAGTACTACTGCGTACCACATTCAAAAAAAGTTCACTGATTAAATTTTCTTTGTAGAAGAAAAAAAAATGATTTCTAAGGGTAACGATTTATATGCATCTAGATTTCGTCCGTGCGGTCGGTTTTTTACATGTGGATATATTACTTGATTTATTCCTAAAAAAGGTGATCCTCCCAATAGAATTATCACACGGAAAAAGTTTGATTGACGTGAGAATGAAACCCAGACCCAAGACGGACGACCGACACTACTCGTGCACTATCAAACGTCATGTTGTTTTATATGATTATTGTTATTGTTTTTATAAAAATCGTGTATGGTCCGAATTATAGTCTCGTATAGTAGGAATAAATATTGCCGTAAAGTAGTGTCGTACATTGTTGGCCACCCCGTAGTTTCGTATAGAAGGCTATCTTCGTAACAATTCGCAGGTCGCGCTGCAAACTCCGGTCCCACCACAAATTGCATTTGGAGGCTCCGTCGCCCGCTGATTTTCTTCAGACACTGAAATCTTACGGAATGTAGCTCGATTGAACTATTGTTACTACAAGTATACTACTGAATTTACTTTTAATTTAACTATATTTTTGATTAAATGGCCTGATTTACCCGAACCAAAAACACACAGCTGTACCAAATTTTTGTACACTCAGGTTTTGTAGGTATGTCATAAACAGCCTAGTTAAGCTATTTATTATTTTTGTATTTTTATCGAATTTGCTATTAAAGAATTTGTAAGTGACGTATGTTATGTGCAATAAATAGTTGTCTTAACTTATCTTTATCTTGGTTTAGAATGTTTTTAAACACTCACAGTGTCATATTTATATTCTTAAAGATGAAATAAGAAACCAAAAATTGTGCACGGGCGGGATTCGAACCAGCATCTTTCTGGCTTACCGGGCCAACTGCTCTTCCAATTTACAGCACGGTAGCTCAATTGGAAGAGCAGTTGGCCCGGTAAGCCCGAAAGATGCTGGTTCGAATCCCGCCCGTGCGCAATTTTTGGTTTCTTATTTCATCTTTAAGAATTATCTTTATCTCATTTACTAAACCAAGGTATGTCCTGAAGCTCTTTGATTTCTTTCTCAAACTACAAAAGTGGTATTCACCTACTCATAAAGGATAAATATAGGTGTTTAACTTTGTTTGTTTACACTGACATTATATTTAAGTAGAGCTCAACATCTCACAAGTACAGTCACCCGTAACACGTCCCAAAAGAATTTGTTACTGTCCTGTCTGCATTGAATTTCGCCCGCGCCCCGGCTGCACCTCGCCAAATTCGATTCTTTTCATCTGTCAGTGGTTGAATATTTCATACGCCGCCTCCCCCTTCGCAGGAAATAAGTCAAAGTTTTCCAGATGTTATCTCCTTGCCAAAAATGGAAAATAACGTTATACGCGAGGAGCTTTTCAATATTACTTATAGAAACACTTCCTTAAATTGAGAACTTGAATATTACTTTTTTCGTGACGTTTGGAACCAAATCTGGCGTGGTAGGAAAAGTTATTCTAATATGGTGTGTTATTCCACATTCCGTTTCTACGCAGCAGCGATTGAAACTGTTCCCTTAAAATGATGTCATGCTCCTTCGTCTTAGTATTACCTGGGAATAATATGAAATTTTCGCCAATCCTACATTATTAATAATGCTAGGCACGCACACCTGTCACAACTATCATTTTCACGCTCGTTCTCGAATATTCTACGTCTGGGTTTTAACGTGACGTCTATCATTATAACACCCTAGGTGTTACAATAGGCCGTGGGGCTATAGTTAGCTCTACTATTCTACTCACGCCAACTGTAATCCAGTTAGTCTTATATACCAAATGTTTACATGTATAGGTAAATAAATAACACTTGGTTTTCTTTTTAGCTATGAAAAGCCGTAATTTATATTTTTTTAATCCCAATATTATAATAAAAAGTGTCGTGCTATGCTTCATTGTCCCACAAAAAAATACGCAATACATGCTGCGGTACATTGAATGTGGACCACTTCGTAAAAGCATTAAATCATTTGAAGGGTAGCGTTCACTTTCCACACCTTAGTTTATCCTCTCAATCCCACGCCATTGATTCTAAATGTGGGCCCAAATCGATAATTTAGTTTGAGGGTTTATCTCCAGATAATACCAGAATAATTTAAACCGGCGCAGGTGTGCCCTGGGGGCCACCGATAAACACTGCAAAATGTATGTAACTGAGATTAATTGATTCTATTTAGGTAACCGTCACAAATAACTAGGTTTACTGTCTTTGAACATTAATTGTGCCTTGGACTAACACAAAATATTTGCTTTAACCTATAGTTTACTTGGAAACTTTTAACAGCAGCCCAAAGAGATCAGCATTAAAAGCCACACATTTATGACATATTTGATATGTGTGGCATTATGGAATCGCACTCAAACCAATTTCTAATTGTAATTTAAATGTCTAAATTAAATAAACAGACAGGGCAGGGCACGTTTTATAAAATATTTAATAAATAGGTCAATTATCTGTAAGGTAAATGCAAAAGAGACGTAACTGCAACTTTTGATTTGTTTAGTTAGCCTATTCTATCAATTTTTAAACCGCGCTGCTTCTCTGTGTGTCTTTTCGGCATCTATTTTCAGACGAAACTAATCAGAAAGCATCCCAAAAACGTATCGACTGCTCTGACTAGTCCACACGCATTAATAATGTAAGTTGACACGCAGGTGCGCGGGCTTCGGTAAACGCCTCGCTGCATAATTGAACGCGTGAGCTCTATCTGCTAAGTGCGAAGCGTTAGTGACGGATCACTTTTTAATATATTGCCGCTTGAAAGTATATTGGAAACCTTTTTGCACTTTTGGCTGCGATCTTTTAACTTCAAAATTGTGTGTATCCGTACTTTTTTGGAGAACTTTTGCCGGGGTCATGGTGGCCAATAAAGTCCCTGTCTGATCGAGATAATCTCAAAAATCACTTAACGGATTTTCTTGCAGTTTTACGAAACGATTTGAGTGATTCATTAAGAAAGTTAAGCTATATTATGAGATGTAAACACCACGCTGCTGATTTGAACGCGTGAGTTCTATCTGCTAAGTGCGAAGCGTTAGTGACGGATCACTTTTTAATACATTGCCGCTTGAAAGTATATTGGCAACCTTTTTGCACTTTTGATTGCGATCTTTTCTTCTAACTTCAAAATTGTGTGTATCCGTACTTCTTAGGAGAACTTTCGGGGTCATTGTGGCCAATAAAGTCCCCTGTCTGATCGAGATAATCTCAAAAATCACTTAACGGTTTTTCTTGCAGTTTTACGAAACGATTTGAGTGATTCTGATTAATACATTGCCGCTTGAAAGTATATTGGAAACCTTTTTGAACCTTTGGCTGCGATCTTTTAACTTCAAAATTGTGTGTATCCGTACTTTTTTGGAGAACTTTCGCCGGGGTCATGGTGGCCAATTAAGTCCCTGTCTGATCGAGATAAACTCAAAAATCACTTAACGGTTTTTCTTGCAGTTTTACGAAACGATTTGAGTGATTCATTAAGAAAGTTAAGCTATATTATGAGATGTAAACACCACGCTGCTGAATTGAACGCGTGAGTTCTATCTGCTAAGTGCGAAGCGTTAGTGACGGATCACTTTTTAATACATTGCCGCTTGAAAGTATATTGGCAACCTTTTTGCGCTTTTGGCTGCGGTCTTTTCCTTTAACTTCAAAATTGTAATCCGTACTTTTTTGGAGAACTTTCGGCGGGGTGATGGTGGCCAACAAAGTCCCCTGTCTGATCGAGATAATCTCAAAAATCACTTAACGGATATTGCTGCTTTAAAAATAATCTATAAACTTTTGGTTGTGATCTTTTAACTCTAAAATTGCGCAGATACATAACTTTGTAGGGATTTTTTTTCCTAAACTACAGTGATTAATAAAAAACTTCAAAGGTCTAAATTATTTAAGCCAAAACACTTTATTCATCCAAGCGAAAACATCACTATTTTATTACATATATTCTTAACTAGTGACCGAAAAACACATTCGTCTGGCTAATGATTTGCGTCTGATATTGCAGTACGTGAATAACCTTCACACATAATTAATCCAGCCTAAATTTGCTAGTTTTCTACTGAATTTCGTGTAGTTCAACCCCACTTTGAGTCACGACTGGGACTATTTAGACGTGCATTAATTTAGGTGAATCCATTTGCATTAGTGTGATAGATGATTCTTGGAACACACTGAGGATAGTCTGATATAATATTAAAGCGCACGTTTACGTGCTCTCTCGTGAAATTACATTTTTATTAAGTAATTAAAACTGGAGCATGTTAGTTGATACTAAAGTTTAAGTAGAAATATGTTTGAGCACTCATGTCTGGAAAGTAAATTACGAACTAGCGATAAAACTCGCCTGGAAATAATTGTTCGCTTCTCTTTAAACTTCGTTTAGCTAGAATATTATAATTTATTATGTTTAGACACCATATATGAAGCATTCTTAGTTAAGTGTTGAGAAAAATTAATCTCTAGAATTAATTTTTTTTTTCGTAAATGTTGAAATAAATATTTGCACTATGCTAGAGTAGATTTTAAAATTGAAACGCGCTCCCATCATTATTTAATTTACGCGCCTCCGACGTAATTAGAGACGCTACAAAAACATAAAGCACGAATCCGTTTAAAGCGATAATTAAAAATGTTAATTAAATCATGTACCCTGAGGGGACACGGTTCGAAGGTAATCTCTTGACCTTTGCGACCCGCCACGTGGCGACCCCGCGACCCGGGGCGGTCTTGACCCTATTTGTAACATACAAGAATCATACATATTTAATTTCTCTCACGATGTCAACAATAGCAACTGATTTTTATGCCACACTTATTCAGCGCATAGAAATAGTTTAACACAAACAGTAGCAATAAAACATTAATTGTTAGCAATAATAAAGGTGCTCGTAGCGCAATGGTGGCAGCGCTTTGGTAGTGATACCGTAGTTATACAACTTATGGCGCAGTCGTGTTTGGGTGACTGACTATTCCGACCATATAAATGACGTAGATTACGAGCATCTCCGTGCTTCGGAAACCACGTTAAGCAGTTGGTCCCGGCTAATATCGGTTGATACGACTATACGACTGTGGTTAAGCCTAGTCAGAGGCCCTAAAATCTGACGTTCGTCAAGGTTCGTCGCTTGGCTTGAAAAAAAACACTCCTCCGCCAATCTACACTAAGCCCGCGTGGTAGTTAAGGCTCACACTACCTCATACAAAGTTACTTTAACTGCCTCGGTGGCGCATCGGTTAGAGGGTCGCATTTTAAAGCGACGGCTGCGCCAGAGGTCTCGGGTTCAATTCCCGGGTCGGGCCATAAATATGTACCTGGGTTTTTCTGGTCAGAAATTCTAAGGGAAGCCCGGAGTTTTGGAAGTTGGCGGTGTTTCACCCCCGTGCCTCGGAAAGCACGTAAATCCGTTGGTCCTGCGCCTAATCTCTCTCCGGTCGTGTCAGATTGCTGTCCTATCGGGTTATGAGAGTAAAAGGAATAGAAAGTGCATCTGTGTTTGCGCACACACTTGTGCACTATAATATGTCCCGCGCAGTTGGTTAGTCGTTGTTACTGGCCACCGTAGTTGAAATCGGCTGGGGGTACTATTATTACTTAAAGTAAGGCCTTAACCCAACATTTAGATGTAACTTGAGTTTTTTTTATTAATTTTTGAGTAAGGGTTTAAGTTTTTTCTTATAGGGTGGTCAGTCATATTTCGAGTCCCTATTAGTATGTCATATTGTATGAATTTTTTAAGTCTATGGATATCATATTGATCTATCTTGCTGATTCGATAAAGCGAAACGTAATTTACCTAGGTTCAAAACATTACTTGCTCCTAGACAAGATATAACTTGCTCATCATTTAGCAAATAAACGATTCCATTTCATTTCATTTCATCGTCGGACTTTTATCAGCATAGTTAGTTAGTTTGGCTCAGCTTATGATCACAAACAGTGGATGTAGTGAAAAACATACGAAGTAGGTACTATAAACAAAACTTTGTACTTACATGTGAACCATCGTATTGTATCGCTTAAACTTTGCAAAAGTTATTAAATATAGCAATATTCTGATAAGTATTTAAATCTGTTAATTTACATAAAAATAGCACTACTCCTATTTTGTTACCACCTCACCGTTATCGTTAACTTTTCCCACTACTCTCATGCAAAATAACTAAGACAAAACAATAGCGCAGCGTTATGTTACCCTTCATCTCATTCAGTGTACGGTTCACATAAAATTCACCTAAGAAATAATAGATCTTTTAATCCAAATAGCGTATGCAAATACGTTCGAACTCGCTTTGTGATCGACTGGTCAGTTAATTTTATCTCACGATTCGCGAGCGAGGGGTCATCGCGATGTCTGTCTCATCCTTTGTAACATTCCGTCTTGGGATATCGCGAGATAAACACCATAAGAGTGAGCTTTATTTAGTGCTCAGTTCGTTGTGGTGAAAGTGAACCATGGACAATTGGATCACACAGCTGTTTCAGCCGCCTACGTTCAGTAAACCGAAGGTACTTATATAATTACTTCTTTGTTATTTGAGCTTGAATATCTTTTGATTATTTTTGATGCAGTGTTTAAAAAAGATCAAATACAAGGCCTGCCTATAATTGCTAGGCCTTTTATAAATAAATAGAGTTTATTTTTTTGTTAACTACACTACATTGCAACTATCACCTTTATATTTTGTTTACTTTCGTTGCCATAGCAAACGAAAACTTAAACAGGGTTAGAAAATTATGATACACTGCAAACATACAATGTTATCATAATTTTCTAACTCTGTTTACGAAGTGTTGTTGAAAAATCCTTATGATAGCAGGTGCGAATTTTTCAAATGTGTTACAGATTTTAAAGGAAATATTACATTCGCTAAACTGCCTAAATTCTGAAAAGTGCAATATGCGTCGGCCATTTATTACAACCATTGGACCTCTGTAACCATGTGGTCTAACCAAAAAACCAACAGCTGAGCATAGACGCTGGTTCCCAACATGATTGGTAGCGGTCTACTGGGATTTAAAACGTGCTTATGTTTAAAATGCTTATTTTGAATAAATCATGGGCACGTGTTTATTGTATTTTTGGGCACTTTGGACAATGTGCAAACGTCCTACGTGCTACTACTCTATGTACTTAGATACATAAGTTTTATGAATATATTTTTTATACGTTAAGATACAATTAGTCATTGTATTGAATGCTCCGTCCATTTTACGCCTACAAAATAAAAAACCGGTTAAGTGCGTGTCGGACCCGCGCACTGAGGGTTCCGTGCCACCCTTAACTGAATTCAGGGTCCACTTACTTTCACTTAACGAAAACATCACAATATATTGCGACGGCATAAATAACTTTGTTTTTCATAGTGTTTGTATGAAAGACAAAGTTATATTTGCGGTTGGTAAAAATGTGCAATATCTCAAAAACTACTGGTTCGATCTCATTCAAACCAATTTTCGTTGCAAGTTTTTGTTGAGATCTACATCATATATTTTTTCCAAAATTTTCACTTTCTTAGTTCAAAAGTTAGATGGGGGGGACGCCCATTTTACCACTTTGGAAGCGTCTATATCTCCAACCTTACACTTTTAGAAAAAATGGTTTTAGAAACCTCAACATCATTTTAAAAGACCTATCTATAGACACCCCACACGCATAGGTTTGAGTAAAAAAAAATTTTTTGGTTTTAGTTTCATGTATGGGAGCCCCCCCTTAAATATTATTTTTTCTTACTTTTTATATCTGAATCGGAAAGCGGTGAACAAAATACACCAACCTACCAAGTTTCAGCTATGTGACGCTTATAGTTTCAGAATAAAGTGGCTGTGACATACGGACGGACAGACAGACAGACAGACAGACAGACAGACAGACTTGACGAAACTATAAGGGTTCCGTTCGGCTACGGAACCCTAAAAATAGGCATTTTACAAAACAGTTAGCTATAAAAATACGCACAGATGCCTAGTTGAATAATGTAAGTTTGTGGACCAATGTGATCATTTGTGTTTATAGCAACTTCATCAACAGCCAATATAATTCCATAACACGAACAACAGACACAGTAACCAAAGAAAGGCTCTAACCTCAAACATGTTGGGCACTGTTGTACGCGGATGATGTATTGCAAAAACCGCGCACCGCGCGCCTCGCATCTGCGCGCCCACCGCGCGTTAAACTAACGAGCCGCCCTAATGGCGCCGTTAGGGCGGGCGCACACGAAAAACTGAATCAAATAAATTACACGCCCGACCCAGTTTTAACATGTGTCGTATTAGTCAAGCGACAAAAAACGTTTATCTCCACGAATGAACACGTAATATAGAAAATGTTGCGGAGCTTGTTATGTGTGCGGACTTCGTTTACGGTCAATTTTCTTGTTGTGGTGTTGTTTTGTGGGAACGTAATAAGCCAGTATAAGTAGATACTTAGGCTTTATTTTAAAAACATAAATACGTCTTTGACTGCTTGAAGTACGTCTCGTAAGTTCATTGTGTTCCGATTTTAATACGTATGCTAAAACGACAGTAGTTTCACTCGGTCGTAAACGCAGCCAACAAAAGAAAATATTTAATCACTCCGCAAAATCTTTATGATGGCCCATTTATAGCGAGACTTGTGAATCTCAGCGGAATGTTTATCTCGCAAGTCCTTTAGAGTCAACGAGTTTAGGAGAATAACGAGTTTGCGAGGTATAACGTCTTTGAGACTGCCGCGGGCCAACACTCGAGTATCATTGTTTGAAATTGAACTCACTTTGACAAGAGACCACCTGACCGCACGCTAATACCTTTGACTTTTAACCTTTCCTGTTATCTACGTAAATGTAACGATTTATAAGAAATGACGAAGAAAAACTCAGACACTCGTTATTTTCTGGCCTTGTTACTTTGCTTATTCTTACGATATTTCACATTTCTGTTACTTGTATGACTTTTCATCTTAACATTATCTAAATTACTTACTAGATAATATTTTCTTTTTTTTCCAATATTAGTTACTAAGATAATGTTCTCGTAATAAAACTGAAGTAAGGAGTGGTTAGGTTCACCTGGTTATGAACTGATATTTCTGCCGAAGCTTTAAGTCTATTTTTCGTGTCGTTTGTAACATAAAAATACTTTTTCATATTTTTTTAGGGAGGTAGTTATTAAGTACCTTATAAATATTACGATTGCAAATTGCGTATTCATGGTGTTTTCGGCAACTACGCACTTAAAACTGCATTACTGCGTACTGAAATATCCCAGCATTTCCAACCGCGTTATATTTTTATAATAGGCCAGCGATGGAACATTTTATCTTGCATAATTTACTAGCAGCGTCACACTCGCGCTACACCACGGTGCGACGGAAATCCGCAACTAATTAAAATTCTACATGAATGAATAACTGCACTGCGCCGCTTTTAGGCTTTGTGCGAAATTCACCAAATAACACGTTCAGTTTTTAAATTTGAATACACAGCTCCAATCTTTACTAAATATACCCATGCGACATTGAATTGGTCTATAATTACTAATTTCCCTTTAAACTGGCGGAGATTACGAGAAGTCCATCAAAATCCATTAATTAACTTGGAATATTAACGAGCCACTGAAGATCGAAAATTTATACCTCGAAATTACAAAGTACGTAATAGGTTTGAAAGTCTTTTGAACTTTTGTGAAGTCTTCGTAAATTTTCACAGGCTCAGCAGGGGAGTGTAAAGAGCAGTGGCGGGACCTCAAGCGGCGCGGGTAGCGGGGCGACGAGCGGAGCGGCCGGCTCGGGGCGTGCGAGCGATGTCAAGCCCGTAGAGTGCAATCTGTGCCATCGCAAGTTCAAAAACATACCCGCTCTCAATGGGCACATGAGATTACATGGCGGATATTTTAAAAAGGTAATGGAACACTTTTAGAATTAGGTAGTAATAATGTATTTGTTTTTCAATTTATTGTTATCACGTTAAACATTACTCTTATCTCCTGGTAGGACTCGGATAGCAAAAAATTGGATAAGAAAGAATCAACAGGGCCACCCTTACAAACTGCTTCAGTATCAGTGAGGGCTCTAATAGAAGAGAAGATCATCAGCCGCAGAGGGGCAACTGCTACTTCTACACCTTCCACAAGTAAGTGGATTGTGTATTTTCAAGGACTTTTTTATTTAATTTTATTCACAAGAGATACCTTATATCTTAAACTGGATATTTATTGAATTGCGGTAGTACTATAAGTAAAGTTAATGCAATGATATTCTGCGCAGGCACTAGTACAGACACGGTTGTGTCACGTGCCGGCTTCGTGGCACCAGCTCCTCCGCCGCTTTCTACCATCCGCACATCAGCGTCACCAGCGTCACCGGCTGCTACAGTCAGCTCAGCACAATTCGTGTCTCCGCGCGCACCGCCCGTCGTCACCGTCGCCAGCGTCACAAACATCGCCAGAGACTCCACTCTCATCGAGCTGCTCAAGAAAGGCAACACAAAGGTTGGTTTTTCAAACCAATTAGTTTTGAAGAAAGAACCACATTATAACCATTAATTTACCTCTACTTTCACAGGTGGTAAAAAGATCAGCGTCAGACCCGGGACAGTCTTCACCGCAACAAGAATTCACGTTCAGACCAGAACTGTTTGGTGTCTCCTTCAATTCAGATGATGGCTACTTCTCCCCGGCACTAAACGAAGATGCTTTCCAGTTCGCAACAACACCAGAACACCTGGAAGAACTGGCCTCACTAGAAGACTACGCGACAGTAGCAGCCTCGATAAGAGAACGGTCACCGGTTCCTTTTCCGTCAAGTCGACGGTTGGCAGCCGTGTTAAATTCTCCATTGCCAGAATCTTTAGCAGATTTTGGTGCATGCCATGGAGGATCTCCGGTTCCATCGCCCGGGATTGGATATACGGCGAATTCACCAGGACTGTCATACTCTACAGGAGATTCTCCTGGCTTGGCATACACAGCTGCTTCGCCTGGTGGGACGTACTCGGCACCTGAACCATCTCCTGGTTTTGCTTACCCAACGCCGCCTGCTTCGCACGATGCTCACTCACCAGCGCATTCGGCACCCAGAGCATCATCGCCGCTATCTGCCGCATTTTTCACGGCTACTATGTCTAGTCAAGAAGAAGTAAGTTACATTAGACATAGAACATATTTTTCGGCTTTTGTAGGAGAATAATAAGTACAAATTATTTATTTATTTTAGGTGGAAGAGGCGTTAGAAGAAGTTCTACCAGAAGAATGCCGGTCGCTAGACGCATACACGTTAGAACCGTCGCCAACACCGCGACGCATCATGCTGAACTCTGAAGACCCTCTGCTCTCTAGTAGTCCGCGTGACTTCTCACATCAGCGCCCTTTGAGGCGAAACTATCGCTTCACCTCCACTGTGTCATCTATGGATCAATGGCAGCATGATACCTCGCTTCAAGTAAGTTGTTCATAATGCTATTTGCAACCAAATCGAATTATGTTTTTTACCTCAATCAGCCTTTGAAAACTCCTCAACTCTCTTACACAGGTTTGCGTAGAAGGTCGTGACACTGTACCAGCTGTATTCCTGAGTCCGAGCAGCGTGCCGGCGTCTCCACAAAGGCGTAAGCGCCGGGCGTCGCCTGCAGGGCCGTACAGATCGCGAATGAGGCGGTCCCACAACCATTACGTGCCGAACCCGCTACTGCCACCCGACAGGGAGGGGTCTGGGCTTTTGGTGGAACTGGCTGGTGAGTTACATTGTTGAACCCTGTGAATATAATGTTACAACAGGTGTGCTACCCTGGGAACTAGAAAATTACAGAGGTTGGACATCATTCCCTCTTTTCTAATCTGGCCAGTGGCCTCGGATCATAAACCATTGTGCGATTTTATTTATTTCCCAGATATCTTTAACAGCACATTATTAGCGAACCTTCCTCTCTTGTCAGGTTTGTCATCAGACAACGATATACTCTCGCAATCAGAAGAGCCTCGGCACCCACAAATCAACATCGGTCGCGACCACCAGGCAGATATACCGGAGCTGTGCAGTGACCGCGTCGATTTGCATCGCGCGCCAGAACAGCTGTTGTGGGACCCCGGCATTAACGACTGCCTCGACGACAATGAGGGTGAGTTAATGAGTTATCAAAGATCCTTTGACATAGAGACTTCGATATTCACCAAAAAACAATTTCCATTGCAATGTTCCAACTGTGTTATGTGCTTAGTTTGGCAAAATACTTGGTTTCTGACATCACAGTAATAGATACGTACTTTTTGTCCCCAGTTCGCATGTTCATGGAGCTGGCCATGTGCGCGGCGATGCCAGTAGGCGGGCACACGCGTGAGTTTGCGCTGCAGACGCTGGGCGAGTGCGGGGGCGACATCCGCGCGGCCACCCTACGCCTCATGTCACGTCCGGCCTCGCAGGACCAGCACGACGCGCGCTGGGCGCCCGACGAGGTCGAAGCCTTCTTGGCTGGACTCGGCCACTACGATAAAGACTTCTTCAGGATCGCGCAACTGGTAAGCAATTTGCTTGAGTACGATTAAATACGACTATGAACAGCTACGACTAGTTACAGTGCTACAAGACCATCGTAGTCTTGTACGCTGCATGTCGTATTATTTTGAAGATAACATTGTGACTTGTAGCTTGCTACGTCGTAGCAACTTGCCACGAATTTGCTACGTTGTTTCATTCTACCCCATACATACAAAAAGTTCGTAAATAATAATAATCTCCAGCTATAGCAAATATATCAGTGCTAGACTAGTACAAGTAACGAAATGTATTTTAATTATTTGACACCTTGAAGTCCGAGCCCATGTCATTCGAAGCCGACTAGGAATAAACTATCACTAAAATAAAACTCAATTTCAAAACTTTTTTTTCAGGTAAGAACAAAAGATTCGAAGCAATGCGTGCAATTTTACTACTTCTGGAAGAAGGTGACCAAAGACTACAAGACGCTGTACCTCCGGAGCTGGACCGCGGATCCCTCACACGTAAGCACCGCCTCCAGTGGGCTCCAACACTTTGTCTTCAAGCTCGAGGAGTGAGATCTAATCGTCTTCTCCGCCCCAGGGTATAGCTGCTAGCCAGGGTATGGGGCCGGGGTCAGTAGGCCAGCTCTCGTCAGCAGCCGCCTCACCAACATACGACAGCGAGGAGTTCCCTTGCAAGATCTGCGGGAAGTAAGTGCCAACCAGGCACCCCTTGCTTCCAACAGCAAACGCAACGCATACGTGGAACTTGCTTTACACATAACTATATTCGACATAATTTATTAGGACTGCTTTTTCATTTGTCTAGTCACTAATGGATTTGGTTTCAATCTATAACCCCAGTGTCTTACACGTCTCACTCGACAGCCTAATTACAATAGTTTATTATTATACATTGTGTGAGATATAAATCTAAATCTGTACGATAGAAACCGGCCATTTCTCGCAAACGCTGTAGGTGGGGTTTCACCTACTGCCTTCGAGCATGGTTTTAAGGGATTAAGGTGTATGCAGCTTTTATTCTAACAAAAAGATTCGATAGGTTTCAATAATCGCAACAGCTCTATAACGAAGTATAGGCACGTTTTGAAGCTGTGACGATCCGCGGCGTTACTCTTAGTTTCATCACAGATTCGTTATTGTTCCCCTAACTTCGTTAACGGTTTCGTGTATCGATATTCGATCTTGCATGTCAAGTTACCTAATGTTTGCGTATTAACTTAAATTGTATTACAAAAAAGTGTGTAATGTCTTTTCGTCGTGGCGTAATTTATCTGTTTTAAAATATTTAATATTTATTATCGCGCCTTTTCGAACTGATCTTGAACTCATAAATTAGGATAAACTCACAATATATTAACACACTTTTATAAGATTTTTGGTTGGACTAAGAAAATTATAAATTGATTATTACGCTACGTTTAAAAAGACATAGGACTTTATTTCACATCGATTTGTGTAAATAGGAAATAAAATGAAGTATTTTTTATTGAAATAAGACAGTAAAATAATGTCCATCGCTAAGAAATCAAGCGTAAATAAATATAGAATATTATATTTATTATCATTATAGGGTTAACGATTTAAATGTTTTGTGTATCACGTTGTCTGTATATAAGTTACTAACGCTTCACGCTTCGCTTTAGCGGATTTCTGCTTGTTTCACATGGGTTTGTGTTCGCTTGTTTTTATTTTCTTATTTATTTGCAATTTTAATAGTGTACCCTGTTATGTTTCAGAGTATTTAACAAAGTTAAAAGTCGTAGCGCGCACATGAAGTCGCACCGGCCTCTCGACGCCGCCGACAAGGGCCAAACTCGGAAAGCCTTATGAAAAGGTCGCACGAGACCGGCAGTCGAACACTTTACTCACCTACTCAGACTGATCGCTCAGCTGTGCACTAAATCACTGGTTGTTTGCTCAGCAGCGCACTAAACTTACGAAATGTCAGCTCGACCGCGCGCGCATGCAACTCGCGTATGCCTGCACAACTGCGCACTAAAATCGCGTAAGTTCGTTCAATCGAGCGCTAAACTCGCTTATTTCAAGCAGCACAAATAAATTGAGTGGTTCACTATAGTAAACAAAACTTGACATGTGCCAAACCCAATGCGACCAAACTTTGTTAGTTGCAGTCCTACCATACCTACTACAAAACCGTATACGACTCTGAATTTGTTACAAAACTATAGATTTAAAAACTTACACATGCACATAAATGTTGATGTTTATTATTATAGTCATAGCGGCTAAGTTGGTGTTACATTCATAAGTGCCATATTTTTTCTTCATGTGTAAACTGTAATAATCTGCCAAAGACACGTAACAAATGCACAGTCGTTGTACCATCTAACTCGATAGTCATTCGCAACTGCTCGCTGGGGCCGCGCACGACCAAACCCCAGCCTTACATCCGACTCGAGTCGAACTAATGCTAAATCGTATAAGCATTTACTATTATAAATTATAGATTAAAGGAGGCCTAGAGCGGCGTAGTGACTAGTAGCTAGAAAGAGTTAGCTTTCGGATAAATCTTAAATAAAAAATATATATTAATTATTTCCAAATTCTTGTAATGCTAAGCTTGAAGAGAGCGCATAAAGATATTTTGTATAACGATTGATAAATAAATAGGTAGGTGTTCGTAAAGTTTTTATATGACAGACTTCTTAATGTGACTTGCAAGTGTGATGTTGTAAATAAACTGTAGTTCGTTGTTAACGCCGAGATCGATGGTGCGCCGCCGGCCGCCACAGCGATGCGACTGCTACTGCAAACTGGCTATGAAATTACTAAATTGGCGATCTCAAAATCGAACAGTTCTGTGTAATAATAAGCATGACGATCTAGAAGTGGTAGGTCAGCAGTAAGCTACTAACTTAAGCGTTTGATGAGCAATATTTGTTTTTGTAATAGCACACAAACAATTATGTTTAGCCTGCTAACCTCATATTCTTCATAATTTAACAATTACACCATCAGCTATATTTAAAAATGTAACCCCAATCCATGTGATATTGATATCGCTACCTTTCTCGTTCAGTTTTTCACTACATCGAATTAAATTAAAAAGTATTTACCGAAATCATATTAGCATATAAAATAAATTATACTTGTTAACACTATCAACATCTGTGCCTACCTAAAATCTATCTTCAGAGTGCCTTCAGTATAATATATTTTTATGACATCGTCCAATTGATTTTCTGTTTAAGTGAATTATTGAAGAAAAAGCAAAGGCATAATAATTAAGCGGTTACATAAGATTATTCTAATCGAGTAGGGAGTCGAATCGCTGTGGCACTTAATCCCGGTGGTCGGTCATCGAAATATTGATCTATTAGTATTACAAAACTATATATTACGTGTGATACATGAATCGTGTAGTAACTACACTACCTCGTTTAATTTATCGGAGCCCAGCTCACATTAGATTTGCTTGTTTGCTCATTGTTACATAGTATTTTTGTTTCTGTTTAAGTTTTTAGTCGTTTTAGGCCAATTTATGCGCTCGGATTTGCGATATTTAAAAGAATTTTCCAAATCTACAGTTCAAATATGTACCCCAACTAAAAAAGCTGTACAACAACAACAAACAAGGTTTCTTTATTCAACTACACTTAATAATTAATTGTTCTTCAATATGGTATAGTAGATTCTCTACTCTACCTACGACGTGAGCTAAAACTAAGATTCTACTTATTAACTGCATGCTTTAGTACTATGTAGAACACAATTTTGGAAAATTCTATTTAAACTCGACACTTTTAGTGCGATGCGTCTGTACCTACTAGTCACAGCTTTGTTGATTTGTTGGAGGACGAACTTAGGAAAATATGGACATACTTAGGTACGTACGTCTAGAATGCTGGGGTCAAGTCTTATGACTATTAAGTGCAGGGACGGACTCAGGTCTAATCGGGGCCCCGGGAACAACACCAAATTTCAAAATGCATGCGACAATTTGATTTTCATAAGTTCCGTGTATTTCCCTGGCACCCTGCACCTTTTTAACATTTAGGTAATACCTGGAAGCACTTAATGTAGGTAAATAAGTAAAATAACATACAAACAACGAACGTACGTAAATGAATGTAATATTTATGTATCAAGTTACTGACTTGATCCCAAAGGCATTCATAGTGTAGGGGAGACTGGGGCTGGTTCTAACAAATTTTGAATTAAGCGTAATATCTTCTAAACTACTGTAGAAAGAAACATGGTTTTTTGGTACATGATGCAAAATTTAATGAGCTTTACGTAAAGTACAACATAATGTTTATAATAATTACCATATCTAAGAAAAAAATAGTTTTGGCAAATAAGTCATTTGTTAGATCTTACCCCCGGTTTGGGGTTGGTTTTAACACCGCTGGGGAAAGTTTTAACAGCGGGGGTAAGAAAGAACATGTAGGTTGGAGTGGGATTTTAGTTAAGATAAACAACAAAATAATATTCAATGTTTATTAGAAACACTAATAATATTAAATGCGGTTCCTTATCGTTCATAAATTAAACAGAAAACTTCAATTATATTAGTTAAACTGACTCACTCAATCAGCATTACTCAAATGAAAGAACAAAAAAATTATTTGATCATCAAATGATCATTAAACGTCCAAATAAAATGAAATTCGGCTCCTTGCCGTTTAACCATGTGTAATAAACTTAAAACATTCAAAATCCATCTTTGTCAAATAAAAGAACAAAAAAATACTCCTCTACTAAAGCAATATTTCATGATGTCTAATAAATCTGTCAAATACCTGCCAGCCAATCAGTTATTTGAACAGATTAAAAAGATCGAAATCGGAAAGCATAATGACATTTGACATTGTCAGATTATTTAAAATTGACAGATTAACTTTTTATTCACGATTCGACATGTTTTTGGATTAAGTAGACAGATATACATAGACAGGAGCAGTTGCCAAGGTTTTTAAAAGTTTTTTATTTAAATTACCTAAAAATTGTGAATTAAATTAAAATTACATATAGTACTATGTCTAATTACCTGTATTTTTAGCTATTTTAAGAGATACCGTACATGGTCTTGGCATTTTTGTAAACTTCTCCTTTATTTCCAGAATATGATGAGCCACATCCTAAGCCAATGTCCTCATCCTCATCATCGTCTTCTTCTAAACTCTCTTTTTATTTTTCACTACTTCCTTAGCTGCTAGTTCATAGACCTCTTTCAACGTACTTCCACGCGTGGTTTTCCTTTTAATTTCCTCATTCTAAAAAAACAATAGAAGTTTAATAGGTCGATTCACTTTCCAAGCAATATTTAATAAATAAAGAAATAAATAGTGAACAACATCACATAGGTACATTGCTCCGATTCCTTAGTAAGTAGCTTATGCACTTGTGTTATGGAAATCAGAAATAACGAAGGTACTACAACACCTAGACCCAAGACAATGTAGAAAACTTATTTTTCTACATTGCCCCGACCGGGAATTGAACCTGGAACCTCAGACATGATGGCGCCTTGAAAACCGGCACGCTAACCACTCAACCTTAACATTTTTCGAAATGGGGTCGCAGTTGTGATCAAAATTGCAGCCTCGTATAGAAACAGTAAGAACGATATTACCTTTTTAAGTTTAATTTTTTTCAACTGTTAAAACTTGCCCCGTATGCGGGGCAAATATTAACGCGTTAGAACCTACCCCGTGCATTTTGTTAAAACCAACCCCACGACCCCATTTTGCACAAAGTTATTATTTTTCTTTTGCCGGTTATATTCTCGATTAAAACTTTAACATTAATGAAAAATACAATAAATACGGATTTATGCAATACCAAAGCCAATTTTCTACGATAAATATTTAAAGAGTAATGCAAAAAATTAAACCAGTAAAAAAGTTCATTTACCTGTAAAATTGGAGGCGTCTGACACAACCTGCTCCCGTGACGCTCGGCCGACAACTGACAGGTCTAGACACGTTCGCGCGTTATCGTAAGCACAAAATGCGTTGGAATCAGCGTGGTAAGTCGAATAGGTTCTATGTAATTACGCTGTTAGTATTTACCCCTGTTAAAACCAGCCCCAGTCTCCCCTACTCGTACAAATAACAAAATGGAGGGATAATATTTTTTTACACAAATATTATTGAAATGCTCAAATATTCTATATTTTATGTTGGTAATATTATTATCTAGTTCCTTGTTGATTGTTCTTAAATACGATATTATTTGATACTTGAAATGTACTTACTTAGGTAATTTGCGATTGTAAATTGTTTTATAAATGCATATAAATTAAATGTACTAACGTGTACCTACGTGTTGTGATAATGTATGGTTTATCAATTCTATCTAAACTTTTGTTTGAAATTACTTACAAATCGGGCAATAACATTTGCTCAAATAAAACCGTAGCACCTATCTTAATAATAATAGTGTTCTGTCGACACCTCGTTCTAGGATCTAGTCTCATCAAGTCTCCCTTTCCATCACGTTCGTTAATCGAATAGATAGATAAGGAGGGCTTATTTAAAGTATTAAATAGACTTGGTCCTAGGACGATGAAACGGACACATCTGCTGCCAAAGTTAAATATGTACTTATCTCTCACTCAAGTATCAAGATTTCGTGGTTGTGATCTTTCTTAATCGACTCTTTTATCGTCTTCCGAAGTACAACACTTCTATTTTAATTTTGGAGCAGTATTCCTTGAAAAAGACATGTTAATAATTATATCTTTATCGTTTAATATTTATTAACCATCCCTCTTTAGATTAACATTAAATTAATAAAGATTGTGAAAGCGTTCGACGCTAACAGTATTATGTATCTTGATAATGAAATTATTGTAGCAAAAATCTCGTCGCATTCACACAAATAAAAAGGTCATTCAATGATACACAAGTCTCTGGCTGGTATACTAGCAAAATAACAAACTAAGAAGAGTCACGTGCGACGGGTGTATAAGTAGCAGAATTTTAAAAAAAGTATTATAAGATGGTATATTGTATTTTATTGTTCTGAAAACTATTTTCAAATACACAATTCGTTTTCCTTCCATGAGTACCTGAACGAATTCTGCCAAGTACGCCGGAGAGACTCCGCAGGTACTGCTCTAGGTTATTTGTAATATAATGCAGAGTTAAATGCTATTTGTACATCACTAACTTGTGTGATTATTTGGTTGTGTTCTATCTTAACATTGTAGACAAATTTTCTAACGTTAATACTCTTACTTTCTAACTTGATGCCAAAATCTGCCAAACTATATTGTAACTTGATTAATTAATGCCGTATTTAGATGTGATTAATATTAAATGAAATGTTAGCGACGTTTTGTAACTATTATTATTTAAAATAAGGCTTCAAATTAATAAACCCCAGTAATCGGTTAAGACATACATACAAACATGTGCCATTCATATGCGTAATGATACGGCATTTTCCAGCTAACGACAAGCTCTGCGAATGTAGATCGCCTATTATTTATTCGTCAACTTTCAGAGCATACAAACTTATTTTCATAAATATAAAGTTTAGTCATAATAACTTACTATTGTGTAAATATTGAATATTTTTTCAAATTAACTTTATTGCTGGAGAAATGTAGCTCTATTTCATAAATTTACAATTTATTAAAGACAAGTCCCTCCAGAAATAATTTTTAACAATACTCTTAGCTATTAAGACTGAAGGTACTCTTTAAATTCTCTAAAACGTCTTTACGTTCGCAAATTGTAGGTACTTGTTAATTATTCTACGTTGTTATTCATTTATCGTTTATTACTGTTAGTATTCATGGTGTCACTAACCCATTCCATGTGCCAAATGTCATACTAGTCAGGGTATAGCTTTATGTATTATGCCCTATTTTAACCAAATATAATAGCGTGTGTTCGGTGTTAGATCGCGCCCGCGCCTGCGCCCGCGCCGCGCTAGACTCATAAGGGTATCCGCTGTATTCTTATAGAAATTATGCACCCGATGCTAAGTGTTAAATGTAACGTAAGAACGTCGATTGAACAATCTAATTTCAACTTAAATATAGAAGTGCCTTACAATTTATTTTTTGTACTGTTTCTTAATTTATTTTCATTTTTTTTAAAAGCACTGGAAATTGCATTTATTTTAGATCCACAAGTAGTTCTGACCGTTCAGAATTAACGTTTTGCGTGGATCTAACTACATTATGTTTCTAAGACATGTTTTGTTTTTGGTTATCTCTTGATAGTGAACAAATATCAGGCGATATGAAAACATAAACAAAATTTAGATAAGCCTGCCCCGACGTATTGTGGTTTAGTCAAGGATATAATGACAGTCTATTCAAAAACTGTACCTACAATAACTACGAGTCAATTGTACGAAGAATGTAACATAAGAGAAATCTAATGCCGTAATCGTAATAAATTCCAACCAAAGGATACAGCGAGTTTTTCAAAAGTAAATATAAATACATAAATAAATGTTAGTCCGATCAGATTACGTTCGCTTAGTGGCCGCCCTTAGTCCCCCCCTGTAGCCCTAGCCCGCGGCACGTAGGCTAAGTGTAAGTACTTCTGTATTTGTGTCAACATTTAATGAGATGTCAAATGTTACTATAGTATTAATATTTTGTAAGTCTAAATGGATATTATATTCTTCTAATTTTGTATCGAATAAAGAGTGTTGGCGCCGGAGTAGGCGCCCCTTCTCTTCGATGTAACGCGTACTAATTACGTACTCGTACTGTGTAACATACTACTGTAGACGGTAACGTCCGTGCCAGCGCACGATAATTGATATTACACTCTGTGTTGTGATTTTGAACGTTCTGTAAATTACAAACTCTTTGAAATACTATGGAGAAAATTTGTAGACACCTTTTTAGATTAGCACAATTCTTCGCGTAGACACGTTAGGTCAAAAATTTAAGCATGTAGATGAACATTGACATAGGTATTCATTGGAAGATGTATTGTATTACGTATGGATAGATTCATTGTTATATTCGATCAATGTGATGACTCGTAAGAACAACGAGTAATCGAGTCCTGTCCCTCCGCGCTGGGCGACTTCTCACAACTTCGCATATCCTTGAAACAATAAGTAATAAAATAAAAACTCTATTATATATATGGATAAATTTATTAGGGTAACTAATTTTTTAAGACAATGACTATTACGTGATCTTTTAGATTGTCTTTATTAATAAATATATGGTGAAGGTTTTGTCAAATTGTTTTTATTTTTTTTACCCGCCCCCCTCCTTGTGTCATTCCATTATTTGATACTAGCTTTTGCCCGCGACTTCGTTCGCGTGGACTTCAGGTTCGTCCCGTCTAGTCTAGTAATAAGTAAGAAATACGGTAACTAAGCACTGCAGAGCCCTAAATTGTAGCCTATATGTTATTCTGATGTATAAGCTATATTGTGGTAAAGTTTCATTCAAATCCATTCAGTAGTTTTTACGTGAAAGAGTAACAAACATCCATACATCCATACAAACTTTCGCCTTTATAATAGTAGTAGGATCAGACATCGGCTTCCTCGACATTTTAAAGGTAATATGAAATAAAATGCAATATTTAGTCTTCGTCCGTTTATTAAGAACATTGTACACACAATGCATCCTTATCTACAGATCGATAAAACTCTGTTACAATTACGAAAACAAATAGTGTCGGGCAACAATAAAATTAAATACGCAACATGTAAAACACCCACTAGACAGTGTATATCAATTTAGTAAATAATATTTGAGATAAAACGAAATGAAAACCTCGCACCTATGACTCAAGTGTAAGCCGGTACTGCCCTTACTCGAAAAAATCTAGCCAATCTGTCTAAAAGTCGTCCCGAGTACTTTCTACTATCAAATCACAGCACTCGACCACTCAAGACGACGGAATAATCGAGACTATAAGTTCCCACAACTAAAACTGTAGTAAACAGACAATCATTTTCACAACTCACATAGGAACAGCATGCTTACAATTGATCACCTTAGAATACAATGAAAGACCTTACACAGCGTAATATACACGACGACACATATATCAAATGTATTCAAACTTTGGTAGTTATCATTAATTACAATACCATATAACAAGTAGTCACAAAATATTATTGCATTCTTTGACAATTATCAACACTCACACTAAAAGGAAAAAACGTGAACCCAAACGAAACTGTGATATATACCGAACAGAACAGCGCCCCTAGCGGCCGCTTTACGAAACAACGAGTGACCAAACTGGTGTTTCCGTGACAAATCATTTTATGCTGGCTACACGTGATGGTCCAACATACGAACTAACCTCCAGGCCCATCCCACCAAACTCATGCCAACCACAGCAATCGCACTAACAGTTTGAATGTTGAACCACCGAACCAGCATAAACATTAATTAATATTAATTTAATTATTATACAATTGGACGTAGCAATTACAAATATACTCTCTTCGAATAACATAATTGATTGTTAACATGAGGTTAGTATTAGTTTTGATATGAAGTCGCATACATGTTGTTAAAATTCACAGAGACTTGGAACAATATTTACGTGAAAAATTACGTATAGTGAAAATGTGAAAAAAGCGCTTACTTGGAAACACATGTTCGTTTGTACAGTGGCCAGCACATTAGACTATAATTTTTTGTTGAAAAATAGCACTTATTCCAACTGCATAAGATACCGCAGTGTTTAGCTTGACGTGCTGTCGTCCGTACTACGACTGCAATATAATTTGTATTGTAATCATTCGGATACGAGATACGAGAGATCAGTTTATTAGATCAAGCATTAAATCTTGTTTAAATTGTCTGGTATGAAGACGTTGGCCACACGATTTAAAATCAGCGATAGCAATAGACTTTATCTGCCGTCAGGCACCAAGTTTCGAGACACAATAAAACAGTCAATCAATTATGGTTAAGAATGTTTCTTAACAGTGTCATATTTGAATTTTTAAAGATGAAATAAGAAACCAAAAATTGCGCACGGGCGGGACTCGAACCAGCATCTTTCGGGCTTACCGGGCCAACTGCTCTTCCAATTGAGCTACTGTGCTGTCTATCAATTGTTATTGCGGCCGATATCGGGGCGTTGGTGCATGAAGGAAAACAAATGAACATGAGTTTCCATGCGGTACAGTATATGAACAAAACAGCAGCGCGCTATGGCACCAGGGCCATAACATTATAAATCACCTATTATTTCACGAAAAACGTTCACCTTAATATACTAAATACATATTGGTGTCAGTCGTTATCATTTTGTAGAATCAGTGGTAACACCGCAAGGTATACAAAACCGAAGGTTCACAAAACTGGTAAAGGATTTTAATATTTTCGTGATAAAGCTTAATATTATCAAAATAAAACATCGTAAGTAGATCTATTCAGATAAAAAATAACTTTCTTTGTAAAAATCAAGGAACTTCGATACCTATTTTATTTATAAGAAATTCTATGGTGATATAGTAGATTCGGTAACGCAATATAAGCTTGTGTCCCAACTTTACTTTTTCTCTCTCAAAATTAAACTAATTACAAAGTGATAGTAGTAACAATGGTTCATGGTTAGGTCTTAACTTATCAGCGAAGTAGTTAGATATGCAAAACAAAGCGATCAGGTTCTTTAAAAATAAGACATGAAGGACGAAACTTGATGTTATATTCGTTATATTGTCTCGTTTGCGCTTACAGTATTAATTTAACTATTTAAGTGATGGCCATATAAAATATTTGTCTTATTCTGATACAGTATACATGGGTAAACCAAACATGTTCTTATTCAAACCTCGCAGACCCTGTTGGTGTTCATAGAAAATATTATGAATATCGTTTGGGTGAAGTGAAGTGTAGTGATGTTAAAAATGTGAAATAAACCGACATGTGTGGATTCTGTATAACCATGTTGTTCTCTAAACCATTTGAAAACTAAAGGCAAAGTAAAAAAAAAAAGATAAAAAGAAAAATGTATACTAAGCTATCAGGACAAAAAGCGCCCTCTAGATTGAAAGTTATTTCGGCTAATCTCTTTTACGAGTTGAAATCATTTCTATACATAAGTTGTTAATAATCTCTTGAGAGTTGAAAACAGTAGAAAATATAGATGATGAGTACAAGTTAGAGAACATCATGGTGTTCGTACGTGATCACAAACCCTCAGCACGTGCAACACTGATACGGGGCCACCCGCGGCGCCGTCACTCCAGCCGGGTGACCTTCTTGCCTTTGACAATCGTCGGCTTGTTCTTTAGAAGACCTTTTCTTCTCCTTGATGTCTGCAAAACAATAATACCACTTTAAACCTGGGAGAAATATTTCGACGTACTTTCAACGACCAGTGGCCTGTTTATCAAAAGTTACAAGCAATTTTCATGTAAATTAGTCAATTCATTATTGCTTCATTATTCTTCATTATTGCACGAATGCTTTCATCAAACTACACTTGTAAATTATAAGTTACATTTGTCATTATTTATTTCACAAGTATGCCATACATTTTTGATTTTAGAACTTACAAGTGAATCCTATGAATATTCTACTTTACTAGGCATGTAGATTAACCCTCTTATTCATAATAATTAAAACAGTCTAATAAACCTATTTTAGCTATTACACTGTTTTGTCACTTTCTTTCAAATGATGACAGCGCCAAGAAAGAACGAGACAGAACAGTGTAATAGTTAAAACAGGTTTATTAGACTGTTTGCGAAGAATAAGGGGGTTATTTGATAAACATAATTTACATGAACTTGTAAAAAAATCCTTGTCAACTGTAACTTATGAACTTGTAGACTTGTGATTCTTGATAAACAGGCCACAGCAAGACAAAAAACATGTAAGTCTTATTTGCAAGCTTCGATGGCTTCAAATCGGCATGCACCAAACATGATACGTCATAACTTACTCTAAAACGAGATTCTTTGATGGTCTAACTAACGCAACACATTCGCAAATAATACCAAATAACTAAGCAAGCAGTCAGTTTACTCTTTTATTTAACTAAAAATAATGAAACATTTTTTTACACTAATTTCAACGTAGGACCATAAAAATATATGATATCTATTATTATTCTTATCGATTTCTATAAGAAAGATATTTTGTAGGTATACTCAACAAGCGCAAGACAACATAACACATACATAGACATTGTTTACAAATAAAATAGGCTACGGTATACTTAATCGCTTTGTGATTATGCTTTATGGATTAAGTGTAGATAGTCTGACCAGTTGTTTGATGTCAGATTTCCTTAAGAATCAAGTCGAACAACAAATAAATCAATGTCAAACAAAATCCCACATACATATACTGGGTGTCCCAAAAAGAGCGTGCCAAACTGAAACTGGAGATAGCGTAGCCATAGACCTTTCAAATAAGACTTTTATAACATTCTCAGTTTGGAAGATAGTGCCTTTTTTTTATATTTATGTATGAAGAAAACAAGAAAGTGGCATTATCTCCCAAACCATGACACTTTCATAAGATTCATGTTATTTTTATTTAAAACGTCTTTTGCTAACCTATCTCCAGTGTCAGTCTTTGTTTGCCATTTATAAGACAAAAAGTGGCATAAAAAATTAAATTTTTTTTTTTTTGTATATCTAACATGAATCTTATGAAAGTGTCATGGTTTGGGAGATAATGCCACTTTCTTGTTTTCTTCATACAAGAAAAATAAAAAAAGTGGCAGTATCTCCCAAACTATGAGACTTTTATTAGTCATGTTATTTTTATTTGAAAGGTCTATGACTAAGTTAACTCCAGTGTCAGTTTGGCACGCTCATTTTGGGACACCCCGTATAAATCTAATGACGCACACAATGTTGCCGGCATGCATAATAAATTCAACCAAGATGCGTCTTTACTGTACCATATTCCCGGGTCCTATAGACAGCTGTAACAACACAGTTCATATTTATTTACTTGCCAATAAATGTATACTCATTGTCATTAGTCAACAGTGGGACAGTGTGTCCATAATAAGTAGTTCTCATTTCGACCACACAACTTGTACTAAATATTGAAGTAGAATTTATAGATTTAATTTTAACCTATTATTATTCGCACTGTGTAGATATAAGTCCTGTGTCAAGATGACATCCTGGTCAATCAATAGCAAATAAATAAATATTTCATACCTTTTTAGAAACAGAATTGGTGGTCGCGATGGTCCTCTTCGCAATAGGGAGACGAGGACGGTTGAATTCGTCAGGTTTTTTGACCCTGTGAAAAAGATACATGTATTGGTAATACAATAAATAATATTACCCTTCATCTGAGGCAGTAGGATAAAAACTTCTTCGATCAGCTCGTAATGATTTATGGGTGATAAACAGCCTCTCAAGAATCGCGATAGATACAGTTGTTTTTTTACAAATTATGTTTTTCTGTTGCCACTATAACAACAAATACTAAAAACAAAATAAAAATTTAAGGAAGGCTCCATTACAACAAACGCCATTTTTTTCCCCTTTTTGGCTCAATATAAATAATGGCAACAGGTAGGCACTTAAAATGCTAACAAACTCACTCAGTTGTATTGTTATTTTAATACCAAAAATAAAAATATTAAAAGTTTTTTTTTTTTACTAAAATTAAAATAAAATAAATATTTAAGGGGGGCTCCCATACAAGCAACGCACTTGGCTGTTTTTTTAATTACAGCATCGGTTGTCACAGGTAGATTAGAGATAAACAGAGGTCGTAGTGTTTATATGCAGTACCTGTATATCCTCACGAGCCAGTGCTCGGTGGTGTAGGCCTCCTCGAGGTAGGTGAGCTTGAACCCGCGGTTGCCGGGCAGCGCGCCGCGCGTGCGGTCGTACCCCGGCGGGCTGCCTCCGCTGTCGTATCTGATATAAAAAAAACAACACAGGTTCGTGAAAGCCAATCAATAGGACGCTGGCGGGCCCGAGAATGTTGATAAACACATCGAGGGGACGGTTCTATAAGTGTTTAAATATATGTGGCGCTAGCGATCAAAAATATTCTAGAAAAATATTTGTGGCGGAAAACGAGAAGAGAAAGATGATAATAGGCTAGTTTTCACTAAGAACAAATCACAATGTTGGTAGTTTCTAGTGAAAAATTGTGGTTTGAAGATAGCATATAACGAATTAATTTATGAATATAAATTAGGATTATAAATATTTAACGATACGATGTCTTTTGATATTATAAACGTTAGAGGTCGACTATTGATAGTATAACTTTTCATAGATCGGCAACGCTGGCCTGGTCTGTGCAATAAAGATGTTTCGCTTACCTATAATATGATAGCTTATACATTAAACAATTGAGCATAGTTTTCGATGCTTCTGAATCTACTCGATATTCGCCCCTCTCCGTGAAGTAATCGGCTTCCTGCGAACAAAAGAAGAACGATCATAATATTTCCTTTAGCATAGGTCTCATATCTCATGACTGTGATGAGCCCTGGTTCTCGACACTTGCGGAAAAGAGACAGAGAAGACATCAAAGCGACGTGACTCCATCGGTCGCAAACTTCTCTTGTCGAGCATGTTGTACCGTTTTCGCATTGGCTCATATAGCCACGAAATTTTCTACTGCCAAAAGTTTTATCAGGTTAAAAAATTTAAAGGTAGATAACCATTTTTATCTCTAGTAGGGCAAAACCACAGAATTTATATAGGCAACGTCTGTTAAGACACTCACGTGTATATCCTTAGGATGCTCCCCCTCGGCGATGCGCACCATCCATATGAACTTGTTGATATCATCGCCCGAGTAGCCGATGGCGCCTCCGAAGATCACCAGCACGTAGTCCACGTCCAACTGCGTCATGATGTTATATGCCGCGCTCTCGTTGCTGGCCATGGCTTTCCCGACTAGAGCTATGTGAGAGTTGTTCCATGTGTTGTTGTCTACTAGTGTTGTGCGGTTGCCCATGCCGGCGATCTGAAATAGAAGTTATTTTTTACTAAATAAATTTCACTTATTTGTAAGAGATGGGCGCACCAATGCATATTGTGCTTTCCGTAGCTACGAGTTTTTTTGTGTCGTCATGTCACATGGATTGATATTATAAAAAAGATCCAATAGCAATTTTAATACTAGACCTAAGGAACAAACCATTCCTTTCTCTTTCTATCTTCCTCTCTCCCTCTCTCTTTCACTATCTTTTCCACCCTTTTTATCGCTCTATATTTCTGTTTCATTCACTTTATTTTATAGAATGCTCTCTTAACCCGTCTCTTTAACACTTTCTTTGTCTTCCTTTCACACCTCAGGTCTTTTATATTGAGCAAACTTTAAAATGTTAATCATAAAACAGATTGCTTACCTGATAACCATAATCCCACCACGACATGATCCTCGCGTCTTCGGCCGTGTTCTGCGACAGCCAGCCGTACGCCTCTCTGAAGTCGTCCAATATTCTGCGCGATCTGTATCAAAACAGAGATGTTGTCTTTATTGGTTCCAGTTAAATTGTGGTTGTTATTTGCAATGCTAAAACCTTTGAGATGTCAGGGACCACTTATTATGTTATCAATTGTTCAAATAATACATGATAAATAAGAAAAAATATGTATAACTAATAATAATAAATAATAAATAAATCATTTATTGTAAGAAACAAAAACTGTGTACAATATCAGTGGCTGATGCCTCCTTTTAAGCTTGCTGAAGCCTGTGACAGGAAGCACCGCTCTTCAGTAACACTTTCGTACATATGAATATCCTAAAAACAGGTAATTTAAAACTTACAAAATTAAAATTAAATTATTTAAACATTTTTTTCCTAAAGTTTTACAGTTCTAGAAGTGCCTCTATTTCATTGTAATTTTTAACTTGTAACCAGTTACTTAAAGTTTTCTTACATTCATGAAACGGTTTACTATACAAATCCAATTCCCTATTGATTAGCTTGTACAGATGTGCTGAACGTTTGCTGTACTGCCGACTAGCAAATGTAGTGTTAGTTTGTGGTAATTGAATAAAAATATCTTTCCTTCTTTTATTTTTAACATTAGCATCATATGGCATACTTTTATGTTTCTTCAAGACTGTATACAATATATATAATTTCCGTATAGAGAATAGTTTAGTCATACAGTAAAGACTTTCAGTAGCAAATCTCACTCTTTTAAAATACATTGTCTTTAATAGGTTTCGTTGAGCACGTTCTACGTGTAAGAAACGAGTTTTAACAGCACCTCCCCAAACAGGTATACAATACACCATAATAGATTGTGCCAAAGCCACGTATACCTCTTTTAAAATGTTTCTAGACGGTTCCTGTGCACCAACCGCTGCTCTTGGCAGCACGTGTCTCAAAGTCTTAAAGATCCAAGTTAGCTTTCGAATTCTTTGTATTACAACTATTATAACTATGAAAAGAATTGATTGATAAACACTATCATGGACTAGCATAGGTGAATAAACTGTACATCCATTTATTTAGTTGCTTGTTATTAGACCTTTTGGGTTGTGTCACGACAAGCAGCAGACTTTCAGACTTTTATAAGAGAACCGCAAAATTCACGCTACTGCTTCCGTTCTACTTGCGACCTTATGTACAGAAGGTCTCACTCAGTTTCTTTTATTCTTTAGATTAGTAAGAAACTTAAAGAAGTTCCAATTCAATTCCTCAACTCTTCGGTTCTGTAACTTATTTTCTCTTACCCATCGTTCCCATAACTGGCCAGCACGATGCTAGGACTAGAGTACGCGTTGGATGTGGCCCAGGTGCAGTGAACGGAGAACAGCATCAGCAGGATCATGAAAGCGATGAGTGTTCCTGACCGCACGTTCATGCCGAGACCACCCTCGTTGCCGTTGACTGGAGCTTCGTGAGGACGCTTCTTGAGTTTGCCGGCCTGTTGGATGCGTTTGAATTAGGAATACATTATAATTAAAGCATTGATCATGTCAAACTTTGGATGACGTCATTATTTGGTTGATCAGTGGAAGTACTTTGTTTTTAATTAGATAGGCAGGTATTTAGCAACGATTTCACCTGATGTTATGTGACAATGTAGCCTACGCCTAAGATGGACCGTGTCTGCCTAGTAATAGCCTATTAACTCTCTCCTTGAAACCGTCCAAATTGTAGATGCCAGGGAACACTTCTGCCGTGAGCGAATTCCACTTCCTAGCGGTACGTAAAAAAAACATGGACCGAAACCGTTGGGTGTGTATTAATGGGATGTCCCCACCCCTGTTTATCACGGAGGAAATGCTTTATGCGTACCCGCTGCCCGGGAGAGGGCAGTGCATCCAGGTTTACCCTCTAAAACCTCCGCGGTTTCCCTCATTTCACCTTAAATGCCACAGCCCTTGGACATAAAATTACACCTGAGACATTTAGTTCAGCTTTAGTCAAAAGCAGCTGGATTTAAATACATTCAGCTAACAATAATCAATATCGATAAGTATTAACACGCATTACAGAGCCCGTGATCGCAAGCCTAAGCTGTTCTCACTCCAGGTATATCGCAACAACACCTCGTACTACAACCCGATAGTACGGATGTGTCGCCTCTACAATGATTTATCGCAGGACTATCCGAGTATTGATATCATGGGTTGTGATCCAAATGTTTTCTTTAGATTTGTTCGTGATGTTCTAAAATAAATTAGTCTCGCGTGTCTGCGAGACTTCGTGGTAGTTTTATGTTTTATGTTATATTCGTTTAAATATTTATAATACTTACAGTTTCCCGCGACTTCTTCACCCGCATAAATTTCACAAAATATAGATATGTATTTTTGAGCTTCTCTTCTCACAAATTAGTGTGTACATATAATATAGCAAGTAAGAGTTGAATTTGCGAAACGATGTAACTTATTCTTATGAATTTTCCTAAAGCACATGTTTTGGCTTACAGTTTAGTTTAAATTATATTATGTAAAAAAATTGTTTCACCTCAACTGTAAACTGTTTTGTGTTCTAATAAAATAAAAAAATATGAAAAGTCAAAATAACTATTTACCTTATCATACAAGCTCTTGGACTCATCATTCTCCACCGGCGGCGGGCACATCTCATCTTCCCTCAGCACCAGGTCCAGCAGTATGGAGAACGCTATCCCGGCCAGCACGCACACCACGGGGGTCAGCGTCAGCATCAGACGCACCATCACTCCGGCGAAGTATACCGCGCTGAGAGCGTATAGGGCCACTGGAAGAGGAATAGATGTGAGTGTTCAGTGAAATGGAACGCAGATGATGAAATTTGGCAACTGGCTATGATGCAGAATATGGCTAAGGATTAATAAAAAGTGCCTGAAGAAAATGCATCCAAAATTTCATATCTAAAGGTCCTTGAATGCACATTGAAAACCTGTTAGTGATGTGTATAATCAATAAAATAAGTACCGGTTTGTGCCATGATAACATGTGGATGATAAAGTGGCGTATTTCATCACAATAAACTATCCTTCTTCGAAGGACCTTCGAATAAGGTAATACAAAAAAGTAGTTGTCGAAGTTTCTTTTCATGTCTTGCAAAGTTCAAAACTCTGTCCAGTTTACATGGCGTATTTTGTTATCACCTGTGACGGATCATAATCAAGACATCGTAAAATCAAAACCTAACATTGTTTACCATCAACCTATTATGCCATACATACGACATACGCCGACCAAACAAATTATACTGAAATCAGCCATAATTTTATTTATATGAATTAACATAAATTTTCAGTTTTATCTTTCGTTTCAGTAAGATTAAATTGGCCAGCTTGGGAAGCAAATTTTGAATATCATCAAACACTTACGGTAAAAAAACACATCTTAATTTTTACGGAATGTGTATGACCGGCACTACAATCTCTACAATCTACATGCAAAAATAAATTCTTAATATTACTTTTATCATATGCCATTAAAAGCACATACTCATGGTTGTTTACAGAATAGTGACATACCAAAAACCCTCTCATCGTTGACATTCTTGATGCAGTACCACAGCCCGACGGGGAAAGTGCACACCAGGACGTGTAGGTCGAAGAAGAAGGAAGACCATGTGGTGGGCTGGTGCTCCGAAACCGATGCTATGATGGGGATGTGGATCTTCGCGTACGCCGTGTCCCAGAGCGAGTAGAACCTGGGAATAATGTCGTATTGCAGTTTTGCGATGAAGGAAAGGAGATTGGTTCTGGATATGGCTAATTGGAATACCTACAGCAGATGGATTGTGCATTGATTGAGGAAGTGTTTGTTTACAGTTTAGTCTAGAATTTGTTGGCACTTGCATAGTGTTTGTTTAAAAACAACAAATCATACGTCATAATCATCCGACATATGAAATCGTATAGATATAAAAGCAGTGATTGAAAAAATCACATTATTACAGCCCACAAGCATGTCTGCAATCACAAATCAATCAGCACATCTCTTTACCTATTTCCGTCGCCATTCATACTCACACATTTCACTTTTAAATCCAGCATTTATATCTACCCACACATTTAAATTTTAACCACTCACCGCCCACTCCACGGTGCGATGACGCCCATGTATGTCAACAGCACAACGACTAGGAATACCGCGACTGCAGCCAGGAAACCGCCTACGATCAGCAGCTGCTTCCATTGCCCCTTGGGGTTAAGGCTGTGGAGGTACTTCAGAGTACCCACTGCCATGAGCAGAGCAAATACACCTGGGAAACAAGAGCAAATAGAGTGAGAGATAGGGAAAATTCAGTCAGCATTTTGTAGCTAGCACTTTATTATGATTTATTTTCAATATCCCTTTGAGAGGCAGATTTTCAGTGGTTAGGGCGCGATCTAGGTAAAGACAGATAAAAGCTGCTTCCTATCTCAATAGTAGATGTGATTTGCTAGAATCGCCGGTTGGTTTGAAAGCATGTGTGTAAACAGGAGTAAACGAAAGACGACAGTTTTTATCTTTTTAACTAAAACACATAAAGAAATATCAAATCACAATGTTACATGCATATTTCTACGTTAATTTAAGCTGTTTTGTAGCTGTTGTGTTTGTCATACAATTTTGTATTAGGTCTGAAAAACCATTTGAACTTACATTGGTGTCATAATAGTCTTGAGTGAAATATACTCATTTGCATATGCCTCATTGTGTATTTAGATTGCAAATGAATATGTAATGAGCATACTATGTCCTATACCGAGATAAAACAAAAGGTGTTCTAGCATACTCAATAATTTCAGATAATATTAAGGTACTTTGGGATACCACATAAAAAGTTTCATGAAAGTTGATAAGATTAATTAACAATAATTTTATGAGCACTCTTCCCATGTTAATATGGTTAGACAAAAAAACATATTTTTCAAGCTTTTGAATCATAATTCAAATCATTAATCAGTTTTTACGATAACAAACCGATTCTGACAAATTACAAAATTAGAAATGCCTGTATACAACTTTGCCTTATCAATGTTGAATGGTTAATTACACGCACTTTATGCAAACATACAGTGAAATTATACTGTTCAATGTTATTTCAATAACAGAAGTTTCATGTAATACTGAAATACTGGCTGCAAAACATGACTTATTTCCTCAGAAATATTAGTTAAGATAAAACTTTAAATAATTTTCCTTATTAATAGGATAGTTCCTATTAATATTATAAATGCAGAAATTTGTGAGGATGGATGTGTGGATGTATGTTTGTTACTCCCTCACGCAAAAACTACTGAATGGATTTTGATGAAACTTTACAATAATATCAAAATAGAACATAGGCTATAAATTATACTGGTGCTTATACATATACGGGTGAAGCCACAGGGGTCTGCTTATAATAAATTTGTAGATAGGCACACGAAGGATTATTGACGGACCACATTTTATGAAATATTAAGAACAATACTTAAGTCATTCTAATGATTTTTTTATATTTCAGGCTGTCCATAGCTTGGCCAAAAATGGTCATTTCTTTGTAGAAAACCTTTATATGTATCTGCAAATTAATAGATTATTATCTAAAGTACAAAAAATGATCATATGAAACCATACCTGAAGCTGCCATGTGTTCACTGGTACGAATCGGTTGGAATCCTACAAATGGGATCTGCATTGACAGCAAAAGTCCGATGATGTAAAATACACTGTAGCTGACGAACAGCCTCGGAGAGAACCGGCCCATGATCAGCAAGACAAAGACATGGAGAGGTATCAGGTTGATTATAAACACGTAGCCACCCCATGCTGACACCTAAAACACATTTACTAATAGTATGATCATTCCCTTTTTTCAAGAAATTGCTTAAAAATTACTCTTAAGTATTGCATTTCAGAAACAAGATGTGTAGGAATAAGTGTAACTAATTTGTTAAGATATGAAGTTTCATAAAGTTCATAATTTTTGCTTTCAGTCAACATTCATGAAATTGAATTTACATATATGCAGTTCCAGCCAAATGGTGTTATTGTATTACTTATTATGAAGGTTGTACTAAATATGCAGAAAACATCAAGCTTCATTTGTTGAACAAGTTTTAAGTAGTTAATTCTATCTAAAGGAAAATAAAAGCAATACATACCATATAAAAATATGAAAGAGCAGTGCAAATGGACCAGAAAATTGATCCACTTTTGACACTTTTCAGCCATAGGTAATAAGTGAACTGTAGGGCAAAGATAGCAATGCCTTCATTATCATAACTTCCAGCTACTGATCGACTGCTGTAGCCAGGCACTATAGCAATGAAGCATGCTGCAAACAAGCCTGCACCACGGGACCACAACTCAGATGTCAGTAGATATGTAGCTATTGCTGTGAGGCCACTGAAAATTTTATTGATTCAGAATAAATACAATGAAAATTTATATTATTTTTCTTATTGGAAATAGCATTTTTACACTTAGTGAGCAAATCAAAGAAAGATTTAGCCACTAAGACATACATATTGCCATAATCGTGGTTTTTACCTGAATACAGGAGCCAGGAAGACACAGATATCTCTAATATGTATGGGTATATTCAAGGCATGTAATATCCAATGTATGGTGCCTGATGTGATCATCAAGCCTGGGTACACAGTGCCACCGACGATGCGACCCAGCGGGTACCACGCCCGCTCGTCGAACCAATTCAGAAAATTGTAAAATCCGTGCTGGACCATGTATGCCGTGGAGCGGTAGTTGAACCTAGAACACGTATGCACGTTGTCAGGACACTATGGAATTTTTGGAGGACATCGTACACCGATAGAAATGGTACTTACCATGGATCAAACTCATGAATTATACTTTCAAACCTAATCACAGCAAAGAGCCGGGACGCAAAACCGGCCAGCCAAGCAAGCGACAGAACCGTAACAGTGATGAGGGTGCTGAAGCCGGCCGTGTTATGGAATATCCCTTTGTTGCGACCATTGGCCGGCGTCGCAACGGCAGTGGCCGGCATCTCGACTTCAGGTATTATTGTTAACTAGTCTAAAAAATTACAACAACTGTATTTTCATACATCAGTTTCAACAATTCGATTTTGAGAAAATTGACTTTAGCTGACTGACGGACACGTCTCTCTTAAGAAAAGTTGCCAGCTGGAAAAAAATGCACAGTGAGTGAAGTGAAAAGATACTTAAAAGGGGATAAGGGGATTTAGGGGAATTAAATAAGTGAGCTCAGCAGCATTCTAGTAGCTAGAAAAGCTCAACCTTTCTCGTCTCTAGTATAAAAAAAAACTATTGACGGTGTCATTTTGACCTGTCATCTGTCTGATCTGTCATATGATTGACATTTGACACATTTGCAGTTTTGCTTCCATCGTTTGATCGAGTTGTAAATAAATTCGTTCGTTTTATTTATATAATTTTATTACACGCACTTAGTACAACACCTGACGGCAAAGTTTTTATACCTTGTATCCTAATAATCTGCTATCGATATGTCTAACTACCAAGAAATTGTCAACTTAAACATTGGTGGTACAAGGTAATGTTAGAAAGTGTAACTTATTTTTAGTACCTTCACCTCAAAGTAGTTTCAATTAACAGGGATAGAAAAGCTATGTATTGTGGTCTTTCCAATGCTCTACTGTTAATTCACGTTTACATTGTGATTGGTGATATAGTCTTATAGTCAATTATTGTTACAAATAAGTTTATCAACACGAACTACCTACTTTCAGATTTTCTACATCCTGGCACACACTGACTTGGGTTCCAGACACATTCTTCACAGCGCTCCTTAGTGGGCGAATACCTACTGTGAGAGACGAAACCGGCGCCATATTCATAGATAGGGATCCTCAGTTATTTGGCCTCATTTTGAACTTCCTTAGAACTCGGGATATAGATCTGGAAAATGTTAATATAAGGGCTCTCAGACACGAGTGCGACTATTTCGGCATCACACCTCTCAGCAGAAGGCTAGCACTGTGTGATGAAATGAACCACTCTTCTTGTGGTGATGTACTATTCTATGGCTATTTACCACCACCATGTAAGTTTTATTCCATTTTTAATTATTTATTTCCATTTATTATGTAACATATCATAAAAATAATTGTATATTATGGTTATTATTGTTCTAAATTTCTACAAACACAGTAAGAGTCTGATAACAAAATAATTAATAGATAAGGTATCATGTTTATTTATAGTGTTATCAAATAATTCTTCAACATTAGCAAAGTGCTAAAATTAAGGTAATTTCTTACCTTAATTTAAGCACTTTTACTGAGTCAGGATTGCACATAATAATTCACCATAAAGATGTTTGTAATACATAATATATTGCAAAAAATTCATTTCTGCTTACTTAGTTATTTGCTATGCTTTTTTATTACTTATCTTCTTACAACTCAAGTTCAGCAAGTACCTATTTGTTTTAGTAAGTACAGCTTTACCTAGCAACAATAATGGGAGAAGCAATGGCTGTTCCCGGAAAAACTCCACAGCTTCCAACTCAGATGTGTCGGCTAACAGGACTCACTCCAGAAACTCTTCATTAGATCTGCGCACAGTGGGCAGGATACCGTCTCAAGACCAAATCAGGTTAACATTTTAAATTGTAGGAATAATGGTTTTTTTAGGTTTTTTTTACAGAAATAAATAATCAAAGAAAATTATTTGTGAAATGCTGTAAATTAGCAAAACGTCCATGTCACAAACATACTTTTTAAATTTTCAGCCGATGCGGTAGAGGACATTCTAGGGCAGCTTCTCTTGGCAATGCTGATAGTCACAAAGGGCTTAGGCCACCAGAAGGTAAGCTACGGAAACAATTCCTTATAAATGATAAATTATTTATGATGTAAAAAAATTGCTCAGTATCATTCATCATCATTCATCCCAATATCTTTTTTTTAAATTGAAAATAATATTATTGTTCTATTTCAGTAAATACATGGACAGACAGTATGAAAGTCCAGATCATAAAGGCTCACCACAATTGGATAGCGGTTGCATATTCACACTTTGTGACTGGATACAGGTACCTTGTTTTCCAATACTTGCACTACCACACTTAAGATTTCACTCTTTTAAATGAAATTATGTACTTGTGAGTTATTTAAATAGAAACTCTCTGAGCTCAAGAGCATATACCAACTAGCCCTTTACTTCAGCCATATGTAGACTTAACTGTCTAGGTGGCGCATTATAAAGCGACGGCTGCGCCAGAGGTCCCCGGTTTCATCCCCGGATCGGGCTAAAATATGTACATGGGTTTTTCAGTTTAGAAATTCTCAGAATAGCCTGGAGTTTGGAAATTGGCGGTGTTTCAGCCCCGTGCGTGCCTCGGAAAGCACGTAAAGTCGCCTGAACTCTCTCCTGTCGTGACAGATTGCTGTCCCATCGGACTATCAGAGTAAAAGGAATAGACTGCATCTGTGTTTACGCACACACTTGTGCAATATAATATTTTCCGCGCAGTCGATTAGTCGTTGTGACTGACCACAGTAGACTATTATCATGTAGACTTTTTCTAGTACAACTTTAACATTGCAGATTAACAGACTCATGCGGTTGGTACGTCGTGTTTCAATCGCCAGTTCAAGAGTCACTCATAGAGAGGATAGCACTAAACGCTAAGACAAGCGGTGGAGGAGCAAACTCAAGTGGCAATAATGCTTCAGGCACCGATGTCATGTTGGGCATTGCCAGTGGCTCTTTAGTCCGTTTGTGGGCGTTTTCGACTCATGGCGAGCCGGTGAGGAGGACTTTAATAGGTAAATATATTAGCCTTATTACATAGAAAGATTAGATATTTTGACTTACGAAGCTACTACACCTTAGCACCACAAATATTAATTTTAATGATTCCTATTTTCCTACTTTGTTTTTTTTTTACCCCTTTTTTACTATGATAGTAAGTGGATGTATTTTTGCTTAATCAGTCAGGTATCAAACGAATGCCGAGAGTCGCATAACAATGGAATTTTTATTGTGTCTCGTTTACACATACTTGACGAGTTAAACACAAGTGTGGCAATTCATAAAAATTCATTCAAACATCTCCAGATTAATAAGAAGAATTTTATAATGGGCTTAGGTAATGAGTACATGAATCATACCATACCGCACATTGTGAACGTGTTATGTCATAACATTTTACTATTGTTGTTTTGATATTGATTCAATGTGTAAAAATACTATAGCAGCATTGTTTATTTTTTTACTATACTTGTTGTTCATCATCGGACTGCTGACTTATTCACTCACACTGCTATTCCTTGGACAGACTTTTTTCATTATGATAAAAATAATTGCATAATAATATATTCCTGCAACTGTAGGATCTTTTAAATAGACGTTATCTTTTTTACCGATTATCACACGAATTTCAGATTTATTTACTTCATGTGTTGTCTATCTCAGGGGCTTAATGCAAGCCACGTTCTATAACTAGAAATTTTATTATGCTATTGGCTTCCTGGAGTCCAGTAGCCCTACTACGTAATACGAAATCCGTCAATGCGATTATCGATTTTCGGAACCGAAACTTTTTTTTAGTATATAATCCTTAAAACGAAATGCTTCGGATCCGCAAAACGATTATCGTATTGACGGATTTCGTTCTTCGTAAAAAGCCTGGAGTTCCCTGGTATTACAGTTTTCGTGTTTGATACATAATCTTCTAAATACAGTTGCGTGCGTCGGGTACGTCGTAACCGTTCGAGGTTTACATTTAATTTAAGCATGAGTTTGAATAAGAAACATTACACATCATTTATTCCAGGTACATTCAACCTAGGCGTCCGAGTGGAGCATCTTCTCTTCGTGGGCCCGCAGCTGGTAGCTCTCAGTGGAGCGGGCAGCCGGAGCAAGGCCGGGGTCTGGCATACAAGCACTCAACACTGGCAGACACAAGACGTGGCACATCTCACTACGTACGATACGGCTGGCTCGTTTCTGCTTCTCGGCACCGCTACAGGCGCTATCAATTATATTGGTAAGTAATTTATGATTTTCTAGCTGAAATCATAAGCAGACAAGAGATATTATATCATGACTGAGACTTGTTAAAGTTTGTGCAAAATAAGTAACCGGAAGAATAAAGGTAGACACATTAGTGAAAATTTTGCTATAAACTACTAGCTATATAATTTTATGAATTTTGTTCACAGACATGCAAAAGTTCCCCCTACGTATGAAAGACAATGATTTGCTCGTCACGCAACTGTATAAGGATCCCAATCAAGAACCCATCACTGCTATATCTGTATACCTCACACCAAAAACGAGTAAGTAGACGCCCAGATAACAAATTAAAAAGCAAATATTTCTCTAAAATAATTTCCTTTTTGTCTCTTTCAAGCATGGTACAGGGTAGAAAACAAGCAACAAAAAAAGAGTTAGCCAAATAGATCTATCTGCATTTAAATCATTTATATTTAGTCAGAGAATGCTATTGGATGTTTTAATTTTTTATTGAAAATGTATAAAGTCTGGAACTTCTGGAAGTTTGACATTCTTACCGTACCTATCGTAACTATCAAAACTGAAAACGTCAAAGTCAGGTTTAAGATATTTATTTTCTCACAAAGATTAGTTCACTTACAGAGATAATTACCTTACAATTAAAATTTACCGAAATGGACCTTGTTAACCTCCATAAAATAGTGCACTCGGAATTGGACGCACCCGAGATCTTGGAGAGAATTAATTTTAATACAAAACACAACCCTCGCAGACCAATGGCCAAGATGTTCGACTTACCCCTCTATCGCAATAAAATCTCGCAGAATCAACCTCTGGCCAGATTATGTAAACTGTACGAGGAGTACAGTCTTAACTTCACCGACCTTGACATCTTCAACGCCAATATGACCCGTTTTAGAGCAGTTTTGAGAGACATCCTCAGGAGTCTTCCTAGACCCTAATTAGTTTATTTTCTTTGTGTTCTTGTTTTTGATCTTTTGTGTTAACTGTGTTTGATACTTCATCAGTTCGACTTGCATATCACGTGAATAACATCTCTGTCTCTTTTAACACCAATCTTTAGCATGCCGTGAAAACACGTTTTAGGATTATTTTCTAGTTATAACTCTGTTGAATCATGAATGTCATAATTTTAAGCCACGATGTAATCTGTTGTGTTTTCCAATAAAGATAAAAATAAAAAATAAAATAAAATACAATAATAAATAAAAAGCATAGATATTCAAATAATATTACAAAATAGCATTACTGAGTGGCTAAAGTATAATTCATCATCATCATCATCAGCCTATATTAGTCCACTGCTGGACATAGGCCATTTATTCAATTCATTTAATTTCATCTATTTTTAATTTCACCTATTTTTTATTACGTAGATCTCTGCGGCAACTGGATCGAGATCGCGTACGGCACGCGGTACGGCTCCGTGCGGGTGATAGTGCAGCACCCAGAGACGGTGGGGCACGGACCGCAGCTCTTCCAGACTTTTACGGTCCACCAGAGTCCTATTACTAAGGTAATATTAAGGTAAGAGGTAGGTAGGTATTATTAAGGTAAGAGTACACTTACCTTAATAATACCTACGGCAAGCGCACGACTGCTTACCTGGTTCCTCAACTAATACATGAATTACCGCCGGATTTGCGTGTTACTCATAATGTTAATTAAACCTTCTAATGTAAAAAAACTAAGTTAGAATCACATTTTTTAAAGAAACTTATAGCGTCGTAGATTATCACGACATTCGTCACAAACCTCATTGGTTTATTGAGTGTTATTAGTTTTAATTTATGTAACTGTTATTTTATTCGATAAATAAATGAAAAAAAAACTTGAGGATCTCCACCACCCACCACCTTAAGAGCTAAAATCGATTGCAACTCGCGTCTTTTGTTTGAATTGACACTAATTTTGGTGCCGTCTGAGCAAGCGATTTTCTTTTGAAAGTGGTAAGGCGACTTAGACCCTGATCGTGCATAGTTCTATAGTTATTCAGTTGTCAAGAGCTTTACCTACACATAAAAGTAACTTTCTTTTAATTGTTGATGTTTGAAAAATGGTAGCAAACTTTATCGACTATGCATGGTGTAAATTGTTAGTTTTCGATTTCTATCTTTTTGGGAAATTCAAACAGAACTTCTGTTTGTGACTTGTAGGTCGTATTATATGATTTTACTACCTGGTTATTATAAGAATAGACCTGTCACCGTCACTGCGCGGTGCGAAAAGCGTGCAAAAATGAACTGTATTGTCACGAAATGGACGAACGCGGGCGGGTGAGAGGGGAAGCGGGAGGTACAGTCGCCAGCACATCAGACTATACATTTTTGTTGAAAAATAGCCCTTATTCCACCAGCGTAAGATACCGCAGTGTTTAGCTTGACGTGGTGTCGTCCGTACGTGACATGTTTGACAAGTCCATTCTTACGATATCCGGGTAATAGATTATTTACTGCTTTTTGTGACTGAGACAACGCTCTACACAAATCTATTCAATAACATCTCCAGTCAATGTCTAACCAACTTAACATATTCTTTCAGGTTTCCCTATCAGAGAACTACCTAATATCAGTGTGCAGCGAATACAACCATGTTCGTTCGTGGCGCGTGACTCGTTTCCGCGGGATGATCTCCACCCAGCCCGGCACGACGCCGAAAGCAGCTTTCAAGGTGCTAGCGCTCGAAGCGCCTACAGCGCAGGCGCATAACGACTGTGGTATGTACTGTCGCCAGCACATCAGGCTTTACATTTTTGTTGAAAACTAAGCCTTAATACAACGGCGTAATGTACCGCAGTGTTTACTTTGACGTGCGGTTGTTCGTACATACTTACTTTCACCACCATCGTTGTCATTACCAGTCAAAGGACGTCCACTGCTGAACCTAGGTGTCATATCTTTAGAGTTTAGAGGATATGCTGGTTCCAAATTAAACCCCAAGATAGCTGTAAAATAATATAATGTGAAAATAGACGAAATATCCTCTAAAGATATGACACTAGGCCTCCCCTACGGTTTTCCACAGCGTCTGGCTGCATTTGCGACCAGTGTGATCATGCGATCTTTGCAAGGTTGTCTGTGCATTTTTTTTGGTGGACGTCGTACGATGCGTCTTTGGTCAAAGAGTCTCCAATCTAGAATTTTTCTCTCCCAATGGCCATCAGTTCTTCTCGCTATGTACCCCTACTCATTCCCATTCAAGCTTATTGATACATAAGGGAAGCTCCATGATGGCCTGAGGTTGAGACTCATTAAGTTTTGAGAATAATATGTTCGCATTATCATGTCTTATTTTCAGGACCCTATGGAGAACAAGATGAAGAGCAAATATTTATACAGAAAGTTGTACCTGACACTGACACGCTGTACGTGCGATTGGCATCTAATGGGAAGAGGTAATTAACACAAGAATTTATTCTAAAATAGACCTTATTAGCGAGTGGTGTTAGAGTCTAGAATACTCGTTGCGATAATATTATTAGTTACAGAACTGTGTGTAGTTGGAACTAATCGATCGAAATTACACTTGCAACATGTATTCATGTTTATAAGTCACAACATCCTATGATTTTGTGTGATGTTTCATCATCATTATTATCAGCCAAAGTCCGTCCACTGCCGAACATAGGCCTCCCCTACAGCGACCAGTTTCGAGACGAGCAGTCTGCATCCAGTGTAATCCTACAATCTTTACCTAATTATAAGTGCAATATTTTTTCCCCGGTTCGGGCCAAAAATATGTACCTGGGTTTTTCTGTTCAGAAATTCTCAGGGTAGCAGGAAGTTGGAGGTGTTTCACCCCCTGCCTGAGCCGTTGGTCCTGCGCCTGATCTCTCTCCGGTCGTGTCAGATGCTGTCCCATCGGGCTATGAGAGTGAAAGGAATAAAGAGTGCACCTGTGTTTGCGCACACACTTGTGCACTATAATGTGTCCCGCGCAGTCGGTTAGTCGTTATGCCTGGCCACCGTTGTCGAAATCGGCTAGGGGGACTATTATTATTATTATTTGTTTTGTCCGGACAGACGACCTTGTAAAGATCGCAGGCTCGCACTGGATGCAGACCGCTCACAACCGGTAGTTGTGGAAATCCGTGGGGGAGGCCTATATTCAGCAGTGGACGTCCGTTGGCTGATAATGATTTCTTTATCACTTGACATTTCATCCCTCTTTTCCCAGGGTGTGCACAATAAGATCAGTAGACGGATCGGCGGTGTCGTGCTTCGTGGTCGCCGAGTGCGAAGGCGCCTTGCGGCCGCGGCGGCTGCTGCTGTGCGGGCACCGCTCCGGCGCCGCGCAGATGTGGGACCTTACCGCGCCCATAGACAAGGCGGCCAAGCCCGGACAGCCGGTCGCGGCCGGAGGTTAGTACAAAGACCGTTTCCCATTTGCCGGGTCGCGCGCGACCCGGTACCGGGTTATCAAAAGAAAATACCGGGTCGTAACATACGTCGTAACCTTAAGGAGCCAGCTTAGGTAAGTGGGTGACGAAGGGGCAGGTTGACAAATTTTCACCCGGTAATTTTCTCTCAAAATAAGCAGTCATTCATGATAAATAAGAACAATAAGAGCAAAGAGAAAAATAAGAGCAGTGTAAAAGGCAGAAAACTTTAATTGAATTTTTTTGTTCAACCATATCTTTGGTCTCCAGCAGCTCATGCTAACACTAAAACTGACTTTTCCAGCTGAAGGCGAAGAATCTCCAGTACCGGACGGTGGACCAACCCCGGACGAGTTGGTCCGCCTACTCTCCGCGTGCGATCTCGACGCGTCGCCTGTCCCCACTATGCCGCAGTCACCCAACCGGCCCATACAGGCGCCATGAAGACCGCTCCCGCCGTGCCAACGTATTCTGAGGCTGTTTTCTGCTTTACTACACGCGTGACTTGAGATTACTCGAGCGTAATGGTATGTCGAGACATTGGGAAATATGTCGTTGTCTGAAAGACGCGATAGTTTATCCATACCGGCTGTCGGCCTATATAAAGACTTGTCAGATACTATGAAAAAGCCGCTGCGGCATGACAGCTATGCCGCCAGGCAGTGTGGATACACCATTAAAGATGTAAGTCAAGTTACGTCGTATGTCTGCGAAATGTAAGATATTTTGTCTTGTATCTGGAAGATGTACGCCAAATTATATCGTGTGGGTCAAGATTATGTCGTATGTCTTCAAAGGATTGACAAAAAGTGACATACATCTGCAATACTCTCAAATGTCGGGTATTATCAACTTGATAGTGAAGTTTCATGCATGATGCATTGTAATCTGGTCTAGGACTCTAGGAAGGATTACACTTCACCAGTTGGCGTATCATTGCCGACTGTATAATTTACATCTCAACGATTTATAGGTAATAAAGGTTACAAATAAAAACATAAATTAAAAAAAATATATCATCAGTTCTGCTGACAATCTAACAAAATGTATATCTTGATTTGAGTTTGAGACATGCGTGAATCTAGCTTTCAAATGAGACCTATCGACTTTCAAAAACTTTTTAAAAGAAACATATCAGCAGGCCCACAGTTAATATGAAGGCGGAAGCAATTTTAAATCAAGTGTATTAATTGATGTGGAATCTATCAATATTTCAACTTTTAATTGTATGAGCTGGCCTCTTTTAGTTCCATGAATGTGTATTTTTACTATTACTAAATAGCATTTAATTTAAAGTAAAAGAAAATATTAATTTGTATGTGTCTATAATTAGTTGCACAATAAAAAGGCGTCTTTTTGATATTGATAACTAATTAATTTGTTGTTGATTGGTTATATTGTAAGCTTAGTATCTTGCTAATGAAATTTTTCATTATGGAATCATCTTGCCTTTGAATGTACTGTTTTAATTTAATTTAACGAATTCATTATATTGGTTATGATAAAATTATTAAGTAAATGAGTAGTTCTACCCAGTTATCGTAAGAATGGACCTGTTATTCGTGTCACGCCCCTCCCGCTTCCTCGCACGTCCGTTTCGTGTCAATACAGTACCCCTAACGTAATCATTTGTATGAGAATTTGAAAGCGCCTCTATCGGACGTAAAACAAACTTAACATTTGACACTCGACTAAGATAATATATTTCAATAATTTTAATCTATACAATAATATTATAAAGCTGAAGAGTTTGTTTGTTTGTTTGTTTGAACGCGCTAATCTCCGAAACTACTGGTTCGAATTGAATAATTCTTTTTGTGTTGGATAGTCCAGTTATCGAGGAAGGCTATATAACATCACGCTACGACCAATAGGAGCAAAGATATAGTGGTAAATGTGTCAAAAACGGGAGAAAGAAGTCACTATTCCACGCGGACGAAGTCGCGGGCAATAGCTAGTTAAATAGATCGTTTAACTTGTTTCTGGACCATGCCATATTTACAGTATAACGTCATCTGCGGTAAGGCTTTCGAGCTTACTACGCGACACGGGAGTGCTTTGTGCTGCCGACTGACGTAAACTCGCTACGATTACGTGACGCATACGTCATGTGTTCGTGATTGTTCGTTTTTGCACACTTTTCTCACCACGCAGTGACAGGTCCATTCTTACGATAAACAGATTATTATGTACACGGTCGGCCCTGAATATCAATAGTATGGCATCAGATTTGTAGGTAGTAGTCTAGTATTATTTTACTATCAAATATATTTTTTGTTGTCAAATTACCTCTTAGTTCCCAAATCAGGCCCACCGTGTATATCTCCCTTTAGAGTCAAAGACTGATTTAATTTCCGGGCTCAAACATGAAATTAATATAAAAGATATTTATTTTTGAAAAAATATAGTTTGTCGTATTTATTAGTATGTTGATAGCTGGGATGGTGTATTTGTCTGAAGTTAGTTTTCTTGTTTTTTAGCAGTGGGTGCGATCGATTTAAGTACCGTACATTGATTATAGGTAAACCGCTTCGTTGAGACTTCGCCTGCGGGGTACAGGGGTGCGGGCGGAAAGACGAGAGCGGGGACTGTAAGGGGTGCGAGCGGCGGTGATACACAAGAGACGAAATTTGCCGGGATATTTCTTAAGATATGTGACGTCAGTGGTCACAATGGTGGTCGTCAGTGTCGACACTTCATAACATTACATAACATATTGGAAAAAAATATTCGATTCGATACAATTACACCAATGAGAGTGAATTAATTTTAAATAATTTTATCCATAGCCGTGGATTTTGTTCAATAAATAAAATGGAATCTTAAAATAAGATAGATTTTTTGGCAAAATCTTCTTCTTTTCTTAAAATTAAAAATTTCAAATATCATTCCCTGGTAACTTCTGCGACTGTTTTGTTTGAGTGTATATCTAGTTCATATTCATTTCTAGTTCATATTCCACTGAATTTAGATCTATATTTCATTTTAAAATATTCGTATATATTTAGAGTCTTTAATTATTAAAACACTCTTATTACAGTGTTCAAACGGTGGACTTAATGCTAAGAGCATTCTCTTCCCCAGTTATACTTTAGCATAGAATATATAAAAGTACTACAACTTAAGGTCATGTACAAAGATTGTAACAGGTGCTGGAGAATGATGTAAAATAGAAATTTAAAAAAACACGACAAAAATACAATAATATAGATTTTGTATTCGAATATACTGCGACTTATCTTCAGACTTCAGTCAGACAGTATTCTCTTGTGTACTTCTGTCAAAGCGTCCGCAACTGTCAACAGATGCTATCGCTACCTGTGTAGCGAGCGTACTGAATTTTGAAAAGAATGTGCCTGCCGCCCGCACCTCTCACAAACCCCGCTTTCGCCTCCCCCCGCGCCCCTGTACCCCGCAGGCGAGGTCTCAATTTCGCGGTTTACCTATAAAGAAAATATGACACGGCCTTATTGAAAACTACAAAATAATAAATAAAAAAACTCATATTTACAACAATTGTGTATCTTAGTGTTGTGTTGATGTTACTGTAAACATAAATCTTGGTTTTATAGATCACGTAAATATATTTAAGTTATTTAATGCACATGTGATAGATTCTCAACTTAATTCAGATTTCAATTTGTTGTTGGTAATTTCTCTGAATGTCTATGAGATGAATTTTGAAATACATACTCTTTAACGTCCTAGCTTTGTAGGATGATAGGATACAGCTTTTATGATAAACAAGCTTGAATCTAAATTATGTACATTAATGTATATACGATGAAGTGAATAAATTTATTTACACATACTACCAGTTTTATTTGATACGTCTCGTACCATTTACTGTGCCGTATAACGCAAAAAGGTTGGAAAAAAAGCATAGAAATAGTACTCAGTAAATTTTGCAGAAGTGTATTTAGATCTGTACTTAATCTAGTGACATTGTTCCAAATATACACACAAAATTATCACAAGTATTCACACAACATAACATTCAACATTGAGTAGTTGATGATGGCGTGTAATTATATTTACATTTACTGAGCATACTCAGTTATTTAAGGATAACCGATAAGTAACCGTTTAAAAGTGTTTTTCTTTGCTTGTCGAATATTGTAAACAATTTTTTTTATAACTTAAAATAATATCAGTGAATAAAATTAAAAATCTCGGTGTAAATACAACGATTAATTAGCTATGTAGTTAAGTTTTGTTTACTATTTTAATAAGAATCTTTCCGTTAAATAGGCATGTTACGATTGTTTGCAATATTCGACTAGAAAAAAAAAGGGACTATATGATTAGTTATAGGTAAACCGCTTCATTGAGACAGCGCCTGCGGGGCACAGGGGCTCGGGGGGAGGCGATAGCGGGTCGTGCGTGGGATGCTTTCGTCTCACCCCGCACCCCTGTGCCCCGCAGGCAAGGTCTCATTTTCGAGGTCTACCTGTAGTGTAAGGGTGCACCCAGATCTGGCTAAAGTTCGTGGGCAGATCTGGCTAGAGATGCGCCCTTATGCGATTGTACAAGCTATGGATAGCAACAGTAGGCCTACTACGAAAAACGAAATCTGTCAATACGATTGTCGTTTTTCGGATCCGAAACATTTTTAGTATGGAATCCTTACTACGAAATGCTTCGGATACGCAAAACGATTATCGTACTAACGGATTTCGATTTTCGTAGTAGGCCTGGTGAATAGTATTTTCAAACCTTTTCAAACACAGCGGATTGATAAACTGGTAAGACTTGTCGGAATGACAAGGATATTAAACAGACTGCATTCACTTGTAACATTAGTTAAAGCGTAAATAATAAATTATGGTAGAAGCAACTACGCCTTTTTGCGAGGTTCAGCTGTCTTGTAAAAGTTCTGTATTGAGCATTATTAGAGAACTGATTCCACATAGATTTATACAATTTAAAAAAATATTAAGAGACTGCAATTTTAGTAAAATAAGACCAAAAATGGGCAAAGGGAAACTACGCTACTACACTGACTTTGAATTATATTGAAAACAAAACGGTTATGTGAACAAAACTTAGTCGCAAAACTTGGTCAAACATACCTTATCACAATCGTTGTTTACGATCAAAAACACACTAAAATCTACCTAAATCATTAAATAATATATCAATTGACTAGTGAGGCAATTTGTTACGATATACCCATGAGTGCAAACCCTGTGAATTAAGAGATATTACGTATCGTTTTAATCAATTAAAAATTACCACTTTTAATTTTAAAGACTACAAAAGTACAAACTATGGGATGGCACAAATCAAGGGTACTCATTACGTCATAATATGAAAAAGACGAAAATATAAAATAAAAATATTACAAACAATAAACCAACAAATTAAATTCTCGACACCGAGTATGAAAATATTATTTTTCTTTAATATATCATTATAATGTTAAAATTATGTAGCATTAATTAAGTCATTAAACTATACTCCTGTATGATGCAATACAATATATCTCCAGAATAAGAAAAAAAAGATAATCTTTACTCACACACAATATAAGACGTGAACATGGTTAGCGGTCGAACTTTGAGGCATTTAATTCTGATACATGTTATAAAGAATCTATAAAAAAATTCACAAATTAATTAATTACGTTACAGCATTTTCATGAACTATAACAAAATAAAAAATGATAATGTAAGTATTAATACTGACAAGAACTGAGGCAGTATATTATTTCATTGCAAATTCCCATTGCATGACTAAAATGTGTTATATGAAAGCCACCAGGTAGATGGCAACTGCAATCTTAATGTTAATAATGTATTAAAATTGGTAAGAACCATAATATGGACTCTTGCAATTTATTCAAATTCACTGGAAATTTTTATGTTTATTTTTATACATTGCCTAAAGCAAACGAAAACATTCTTTGAATTCGAATCTTGTACGAAGATAATAATACAAAGTTTTGTAAACAATTATCCAACAAAAACTGAAAATGTGTATACTGTTTATGCATTAGCTGTGGACTTGCAAAATTGAACATCTAAATATGGCATGTATCTAACTACAAACATTTAACTTAGGTCTTGGTCACACAGGGCGCGTGACTGTGCGCGGACAATTTTATATGGACCGTGCGTGCCGCAGACCGCGCGCTGTGTGACAACCCCCTTAATCTCAATAATAGGATCAATCTTTGACCTACACCTAGCATTCGTTAGACGAAACAGACACAAGGAGTTATCATTGTATTAGTTAGATAATACTAGTTATAGTAGTCATGAGTTAGCCTAAAATACTCAACTAACGCACTTAGTACGCAATTTTAGCATTCAACAATTACCCACCCAATATTTACAAAGACATCAACATCTTAAGGCCTCATACTCACTATCCGACTAGCCTCAATGCGGTAACCAAGCCGTCCAGTTAACCAGAATCAAATAAATTACGCGGAAAAGTGATGCGTCTGTCGCACAACCTTACCAGCCGGACGGTGTTTAGACGCACAACGCGGATGCACTGTGGATCGTAGTTCCGCACTTTCCATTGCGGTTACGGCTAGCCACAGTCCGTTAGGCCGCATGCTGCGACTAACCGAACGAACAGCCGCAACGCTTAACAGGCCTACTGGATAGTGTGTATGAGGCCAAAAGATTCGTCAGCTCATTGAAACTAACTTCCAAACAAAAATAAAAGAGACTTTTAGCAGTAAAATCAAATCGTCCCTTGACATGGATATTAAAATGAAGTTATTTTAAGTAGAGCACGCCATTTCAGGTTTCCCAATGTAATCTATTGTCATAGAAGTCGGGATTAGTCAGAGTTGTTAATAAAATGCACCACAGAGCAAAACCTAGAAGGAAACTGCAGATGATGAGCAATCGTTGCATGGGAGGATACTGTCCCACTTCAGCAAAGTTAGGGAACCCCATGTGGTTACAGAAGATGTGTGCGACTAGAGGAGCTGCAAAGTGACCTGGAAGGTAATATTTATTTCTTATATGTATTAATCTGCACGTCTGTATGAGGATCTCAGAAATCCTGACACATCACTTCTAAAGTTCGAACAGAACAATGACTAAGAAATAAAATGTATGTATAAAAAATCTTACTCTCTGGGCATGTTTAGTGAAGTGCTTCTTATATTAGCTGAATAAATAACAATAGACTTACCCGTTCTCGCAAATAAGTAGGCAGAATAAGCACCAAACAGACTAGTATATGTGAATTGGAATGCTGAAACAAAAAAATCTTGATCAAGTAAAATATTATTGACATTAGATTTCTAAATAACCTATAACAATGTTAAATAAATAATCCATAATTGTTGATTTTTAAAAAACCAAATTTATATACTCACTTGAGATCATTAATGCAGTTTTAAAGTCACAGCCCGTCCTCATTCTTTCCAACATATGGTGGAAGTGTGCTGTAAAAATGAGGACAAAATTTAAATAAAAATCACTGTACCTACACAATAAATTTCAAAACAATTTCAAGCCCTTTTTCTTACTTACCTATACCAAAGAGTAAAGGCCCTGTGAACACAGCTGTGAATGGTGACAGGCACTGCAGTAGGAGGGGCATCATACAGGCACGGAACACCCACTCCTCACTCAAGGGAGCCATAAAGTGGTTACGAACCCACATTAAGTCTTGCCAGCTTGATACCCAGTATAATGGCTCTAAATATATAAATTTTTATTGTTAGTACACTTATAGAAATTTCCTTTACACATGAATATTAATAATAAATAATAACAATACCTGCATATAGTTTCCAAGACCCAGATATGATGTGCATAGTTAAAGGACCCATAAACAGTATAGCTGTAAGAAATAATGGTGCAACTATTGCAGTAATCAAACCACTACTTCGAAGTCCTAATTGCTCGTACATGTCTCCTCTACTTAAAGTCTCTTCAGTTAAAAAATACTGTGTTACGAACGGTGCTAGCAGCATAACACAGAAAACACTAAAAAATCTTCGTTTGATGGTTGATGGATGATCTCTAAAATGGAACATAGAAAAACAAATTTGCATCAAATCTTAAAATACTTCCCAAATCAAACAGGACTGAAAATAAGATGCGGATTGTGGTTGACCAACCTGCTAAGATTGGACCTCCAAACATACAAACTTGCAACATAACAAAAGGTAAGTATTATACAAGCCGATATAGACGAGAAACACGTATTTTCCTCCACAATATCTTTCAAAGACATCTTAAATTTGTAGCTTTCTAAAGAACATATAATTTAGAAAATAAGATTTGGTTCCACCATTCCATTTGATAAACAGAAAGAAATGTTATTTGTCTGTCACTGTCAGCCTGGCCAAGTGTCAAAATGACAGCTGACATTAATTTTCTTAATTTTCCAAAATACTGACTCGTCTTTGAACAATCAAGTTTCTTTCCACCAAGTCCTTAGCACTTTGTTGCCAAGCCAACCATGTAAATGAACCAATCAAATTTCAATAAGATGATTGAGACCATGAGACCCAAACTTGAGCAGATCTCAACAGATTTTCACTCAAATGCTCAAATAGAAGAAACTGGCTGAGTCAACCTACCTAACCGAACTCGCAGTAGTCGCAGTTCGCACGCACGCGCTACATCCCCGCTCCGCTCGCTTCCGTGCCGTGCCTCGGAAAGTTATGTACGTAAAGCCGTTGGTCCTGCTGCCTGCGCCTGATCTCTCTCCGGTGTGGTCGTCTACCAAAATATAATGCATATTTTCTCAAAAGATGAAATGCCAAGGCTGCACAAAAAGTTATAAAAAAGTAAAAAATGAGTGTTAGCAAATGTGTCCAAATATTTGAGCAACTATATGTCTTAATTCAAAAGAATAGAGTGTAATTTCAAGTGGATCCATTACTCAAATTAAGTACTAACAATATTTTGCCCCTCCATTATTAGTGTTTCTTTACTTTAAAATAAGGAAGTAAGAAGAATCAAATAAAACATTTTTTTTAAAACATAAATATTTATAATGAGACTCATTTTTAAATCACAATATTTTTGTAAAAATAAAAATCAAACATTTAGGCAATCTGCAGATGTCGTTGTTGTTGCGCAGCGCTGACGCCGCCATGTTGAATCCGATCCGCCATATTTTGTGAAGAGTCGCCCATTGCTCGGGGGTAGTGTGAATTTTAGTATAATTAATTAGATAGTGATTTTTATGAGTTAACTATTGTAATTTTAGTGTCAGTGCTTAGTGTTATCCTTGTAGAACATTAAATTATTACTCTCGTAACTACTCATGTGGTGTAATATCGGTTTTCCATTCCGTTTCCCAATCTAATCTAAACAGAAAATGGCCGACGGTTTTAGTGCGGGTGTCTCCTTTGTTTAGGGCTGGATTCTTGTGAAAATAAGTGTCTAAAGAAATAATGCCTAGTGCCTCGTTTTCCTCTTCGCGTTCTTACGTCCGTAGATCGCGAAGAAAAGGCGGACATCGGATACCTTTACCTTCTAGGACACAATCAAGTAAGTAATCCGGGTCGCTGATGTCGCCCCAATCTTTTACAAATGGCTCGATAACGACATTTCCATAAATGTGCAACATCTTTATTGTACGTTAATTACTTTTCGAGTTATACTGCAAATTTGTTTCAATGTCGTAATGAACGCATGGTTTCCTGACGTTGCAAATATGAGAAGTATTTTCCAGTTTACTTACATCGAGTTTTTATTTCTTTTATCATTGTTCTCATCGCGTTGATTGGCATGCAAATTCTCATCGTTTATTCACATTCCACGTTCGGTAAAGTTATTGAGTAGCGCATTTCAGTGACATTTTGCGCATTATGGGTATTGATTTGCTAGATGAAAACTTATTTTACATGGCATCGTGAAACAGCTGTTCTCAAGTATCTCGGATTTCTATTGTGTTAGAATCTTTGGGTCGAAACTTTTCTCTCTTTTCGTGATGCTGTGATATTTAGATCTTATTGATTTTGTTGAGTAAAATAATCCATGTTTTAGAAGTATTGTATTTTATTTGTAAGGATGAAAATATTGAACCAAGCTTGGTTTCCTAGAATTTGAGCTCTCATCTGTTTGTTTATAATTTTTGTTCCATGACTTGTTATTTGTTTTTGTTGTTATCTGAGTGATAGGTATAGTGAGTATTTACTGTATGAAGATAAAAATATCAATCTGGCTACTTTATAGTTAACTACCTTTGTTGGAAGTTGGAAATTAGCCATATCATGTCATATTTTAATGTTTACCTTTATTACAATGTGGTAAATAAAAATAGTAATGGGTAAAATAGGTAATGTTTTTATCAAAATAAAATAAAATTTAAATTTCAGACCCTTCCTGATTTATTATCTTATTTGTAGTGTTTTAGGAGTTTTTAACTCTTGAGTAAATTACTAAGAACATGATAAATGTATGATAGATAAGACAATGAGTGAGAATGTTTGGTAAGTTCCTCCTTTTTATGTAGTACCAACCTACTCACTCATATAATATGAACAAACAAAACCAATTTACAAAACAAAATTAATGGTACATAACAGCGCTGTAAGCTGTTTGTTGTACCTTTCTTCCCTAATTGCATTGTTTTCTGTCCTAAATTGTATGTTTTAATTATAAACACTTTTTTTCATCCTTATTTTACTGTCCAACAGCATGTTAAGCATCTTATTATATGCTATGCTAATGCATCTTATACCTACAGGTAAACCCACACACCAGAGCCAATGCAATACAAGCATTATGCTTAGTGCAGATAGATACCGCTAGCTATAGTTTCATAATGTAGACATCAAAGAAAAAGCATGTTATAAACAGTAATCTACAATGTTTGCACACTTATTGACTTTGAATTCTAAACCTGTATGAATTCATAAACATTCAATAACATATCGACGGTTCCCGGGCTATTTGTATGAAGCGACATTTTGGGCGAAATTGACTTATATACATATTTGGAATCAGCGAATTTTTCCGCGTCGTTTGAGCTGGGTTTGGTGACGATCTGGGCACTTTTTTGTCGCTCAATACAATTGCATTTTCGGGGCCTATTTTGCACTGCGATGTATGTACCGACACAAAAATTTTTCAAATTTAGGAACTGTGTACTTAAGCTCACTATGAAATACCAGAGAGTTATTTAAACCCTCTTTCCTGGATCAACAATTTACAGACAATGTACGTTAAACCAATTAGCCTCATCTTATAAATATTTTGAAATGTCGCTTCATACATTTAGCTTTACTTTATAAATACATAAGATTGTCGCATAATACAATTAGCTTAACCCTACAAATACATAGTAAAGTCGCTTCATACAATGAGCTTTACCTTAAAAATATTATCTGCTTATTTCAGAAAACTTAATTACTCAGGCACGATTAGGAACAAATAAGTAAAAATGAAATCGGCGCTTAAACAAAATAGGCTATACACCACGAAAATGTATGGTATATGACATTTTAATCATTAGGTCAGGTATGAAATGAACAACTCTTCAATTTCATGCATTTAGCCTGGAGCTATTATTTTCAGTACTAGGCGGTTAAGTCATTTAGCCTGGAGCAAGAATTAATAAACCTAGGCGGATAAGTCATATAGCCAAGAACAACAAATACTTATCCTAGGCGGTTAAATCATTTGGCCTGGAATAAAAAAAAATAAAAAAAGGATCACTTTGTATTAAACGACATGTATCTTTGTTAATAATAGGAATATCAGAAAAAAACCTAATCAGATTATGCAGAGTATGTAACGTAATCAATAAATATCTTTTTTTTTTTCAAAATTTAACAAATTGCGGAAGTTATGTTTTTTTTTTCAAAAATCAAAACTTTAAACAGCTCTCCTGTAAAGTTTACAAAATGTCGCTTAATACAAATAGCCCGGGAACCGTCGATATGAA